>JAJTWR010000299.1:4532500-4665077 GCA_021613335.1 Whitmania pigra
TAGCATTAAATGTTAAATTTTTACTTTTAAAATGTTGCTGTAAAATTTGAATATAATAATTAATTCTTTGAGTTTAGGATTAAAACTAGAAATAAACTTGTTAAATTTTATGACTTTCCTAAAATTTTCAATTAATTGCTTCTGTTGTCAGAAAATCAATAGTAAGCTTTTTTTAAGTTCTCAAATATTATCAATTAAATCATGCTTTATAATGTTTTAAATGTTAAAACATTAAAAAAAAGATGATATATTTTGACAAAGTTAAATTTTATTATTGTGCAATTTAAATAACGTTTCTATTTGAATAGATAAATGTTCTGCTAATATAATTGCCATTTCATCATCTATAACATAATAAATTTGTTGTATTTAAGTTCCTAAACTAAAATCCTTTTTGACTTTCAGTGTTTAATCGATCCCTAAATATCGTTTCATTACTTGAAAACGATAACCACTTAAACAAGTAGCAAAGTCTAACGAAGCACTAGTACATCCAAATTATCGCTCATTTAGCAAAATGGGTCAACAAGGGAACCTGATGAAGAATTATGCACTGTAGTTCTCAGGGGAAGACATGACTTTTTGTGACAAAAATACAGAATAAATTAGTTTTTATTATTATTATTTATTATTATTATTATTATTATTATTATTATTATTCTATTAGTAATGTCATTAGTAATTTGCCGTTACTGTATAAAAGATCATTATCAAAATATTTATCAATTAAATGTGTTAATTAATGCGTTTAATGCAGTTTGGTAAATATAATCAAATTAAAATACCATTGTTAAGTTGCGGGTTATCATATAAAATGAACGGTACATTTTTATCAAATACTAATTTGTTTCCTTAAGAATTCCCAAATTAAAAATTCCTCTCAAAGTTTTACCGCAAATAAGATGATTTATTTTTTTTTGTTCCACGCATCATTCATCAATACTTCTGATGCATTCCATATCAGTTGCTTTCCAAAAGATTGGGAAAATAGCCATCTTCATATTAAAGAACCTTTTTCATAGATCCTTTCGACTGCTCAAAAGCACATGCACTTGGCACTAACGAGAAACGACAGTACTTGAACACGATACCTTTTTAATCATTAATTTTTTTTATTGAAATAATCTTGTTTTTAATTAATTTTATTAATTGATATTATTATTAAAATGATTACTTTTATTATCAATCATCTCTAATATGATAAATTTAAATTTTAATTTATCAATATATTACAGTATTGATGAATCAATCCAGTCATTTTGATGCTGATGAAGATGAACAAAGGTCGAATATATCGATTCCTACATCCGCTGAATTGAACAACACGTCGAAACTGAGCCGAGTAATAAAACTAGTCATAAAACTGTTCATAACGAAGAATATTTATTCAGTTGTGTATCTCCCTTAAGAGCGTCTGAAATGACAGTCATGGAAAGAACCTTGAAAAATTTCTTGAATTCGATGCGAGTGCAAGGTCTTTAGAAATCCCATCTCATAAATTTTTTCCAAATTAATTAAACATTGAAAATTGATTAAAAATGGGAATTACTTCAAAAACTTCAAATTTATTTTATTAAAACCATCGGTTTGTTCCGAATTTAACCTTTGCTTTTACATTTTTTGAAAACTTATCACCATGGTTATGGGATGGTTACAGTGATTAAGGTGATGATGATGACAACGACGATCCGATGAAATTACGATCATTATCCTCCTAATCTTCCCTAATTTTCCCTTATCTCTCCCACCCGTGCCAAATATTCAAGAGCTGGATTCTAATGTCCAGCAACCACAAGCTTGCTTACTACTTGGCGTTGACGATGAATGGCGAGTTAGGCGGTGATGACGATTACGACGACAATGACGATGTTGGTAATGAGTTGACACAATGACATCGCAAATGCTTTAAATAGAATTACAAAATCAACAAAATTTCGAGCTGCTCATCATCACCAACAATTCTTGCCAGCAGATGAGACTCAACAGTAGCAATTAGCAACAACAAATACGACAACGACGAATACGAAGGCACCAACCAAAGGCATCTGACGCACGTGACCTGGGTACAAGTCATGGAGAATGTCATGACTTTTATTCGTGGGAATCATCCACACGAGTCACGATGAACGTTTCTGTTGAAACTACAAAAAGGTGGTTAATTTTTATCGCCAACATTCTTTGGTGGCACAACAACTGACATTTAATAATATTTACAATAACTTCAAAAATGATAATTCAAAATAATTTTAAGTGAAAGACCAGTTAGCCACATAATAAGTGTGTAATACCTTTGGCGTATTAGGGCATCAATGACATCTTTAATTCTTGAAATTAGCAATGAATACAGTACATTTACATCATCATCATCGTCGTCATCCTCATTATCACCATTAATGTCCTTGACCTTGTTTTTTTTTTTTTTGACCAGCGCTGTGAATGCATCTACATCCATCGATCTTGAGCCTGTGCTGTATTGCATGCGTCACAGGATTTCCGAATTTTATAAATAATCACAATATTATTAAATTTGATCTATTCAAATATTTATTTGATCGTTATTAATGATTAAAATAACGGGATCGCCATTATAGCTCAATGAATTTTTGTTTTTAATTCATATTACAAATACGTTAACGTTTGCATTTAAAAAATGTTTTTTGATGCTATTTGTTAATTTAATTAAGCAATTGACATAAAAATATGCATTAAAATATACTTTTCAAAATTGATATTATATGTACTTTTTTATTACAATTATACAATTTATTACTAATAATTTGTATTATTATTAACTTTTACAATTTTGTTTTGTACTTTTTTGCATTTGCAGATTATTTAACAAAAAGACGATTCAGACAAAACCAAAAAACACACCCTTGAGATTCGCATCAGAACGTCTGACTTTTGAATTTGTTTACTTGGCTTTCTGGACACGAATTAAAAATTATTTCCGGCGGTTGTTGTGGCAAGCAAGGATTATATAAATTACGTAATAAATATAAAATTAATAATAAAAATTAAACCAATGATAAATAAAGCCCTAATCGTCTTGTCATAATAAAAAGTGGTTTTCGTATCTGTTCTTCCATCCCATTTCTGGTGTCGCCATGTTGGAGGCAATAAACATTTAGAGTTTAAATATTGCTACAACAATTATTAAATTTATAAATAAATAATCCCCGACTAATCTGTAACCTGCTTTTCCTCGCTCGATGTTGACTGGTTGTATCATTTTTGCTGAGGCTGGTCGTTTTAGTGGCTATTTAGCCATTCGAACGGTTAAATAAATAAAAAATATTACAATTAACAATAATATCGTATGAAACTAAGAATTTTAAATTTGTTTAGAACTGCGGTTATAAAATTGAAAATGTCTGGTGCAACAGAGACGGGTTTGCTTTTGGAACCAAATTCACCCAATGCGATCCATGCCAAGTCGGTAGGTCTTTGGAGGGTTTATTATTATTATTACTATTATTATTATTTATTTATTTCCTGAAAAATTATTTCATTAATTTAAAAAAAATCAATTAAAAACTATTCTATATATTATATTATAATATATCTTAATATATATATAATATATAATAATATGTATATATATATATATAATTAATATTCTATACATATATATATATTAACAAAGTTTGTTAAAGTTAGCTCAGACGGTAGCTCGCCTGCGAACGACGGTAAAAGCAACAGTCGTTACTGGTCGTGTTCGCAACCTAGCTTGCACCGCCACGGCGCTATACAAATAACGTATTCTTATTCTTATTATTATTATTATTATTATTAAGTCCAAATCATCCTTGTTATGCAACGGACTTTAATCAAATAAATATATAAATAACAGTGATGGGAAACATAAATCGCGATTGCGATTTAAATCGTGATTTAGGCAAGGTTGCGATTCGATTTAAACATTGTTGGATTCGATTTTGACCTCAGTGATTTTGATTCGATTAGATTTGCCTTTTTTTGCTTTTTCAAATCGAATCATTGAAATAAAGATGGTTATATATTGTTGTAGGTTACATGCTTTTGTTCTACTTGTGGCTTTACCGCGTTTTAAATATGTCCGAGTTAGATAGCAGGAAATATGGGATTTTAGCGAAATTTTTTAAAGATAGCCAAAAGACGGATAGCTATTGGTGTATGAGGTGCAAATTTTGCGGGAAACGAATAAAATCAAAGCCCGGAATAACATCAAACTTTCATCGCCATGTTAAGATTAGTCAACATTGTCATCAGAGATTTAAAATACATCGGAGCCACATTAAAAATTTCATTTTTCTCTTTAGACCAGTCATCTAGAGCTGTACAAAGATGCAAAAGAAAAAGATAAGGAAACAACAACTCAACAGTCATTTGTTGCTACCATTCATGGCTGTGGCAGGAGGTATTAATGAAAATTCTCTTTCTCTGACATACAATGATTCCAATCCAAAGCAAAAGGCCCTTACCGAAGGAATAGTGAAACATCTTGTAGTAAATTCGGGTTTTGCCTCTTTTATGAGAATTGTGGATCCAAATTATGTTATCCCAAGTAGAAGGACTATAAATAGAATATTAACTGGTGTATTGCAGACATTAAGAGACAATTTGAATGAAGAATGAAATTGAACTACTAATTAATAATAATTTGAGCGTCAGATGTGTACATGCTTCAACAGATTTGTGGAGCAGCCGTTCATTTGAACCAATTATTGGACTAAAATTCCACTACTTTGACGAAGGCTTTCAGCTGAGATGGTGGTGGTGGTGATGATGATGATGATGACGACGACGACGACAATAATAATAATAAACTATGATGATGATGATGGTGATGACATTGATGAATAAATAGATGGTCAAATAAATGAAAAGATGGGTCAATAAAAAATTTGGAAACATGAAAGGTCATAGAAAACCAACAAATGTTCAAGGTTTAGTGTTGACTTAAACCCTGGATTTTCTTTGTCCATCCCAGATTGTTTTCTTATAAAACGGACTTTTATTTATTCGCGGTTTATTAAATAAAAAATCCTGAAAAAGTTCCCCTTTTACAAACTAATTAACTGTTTTAATTAATTGTTTGGCTGCATAAATAAATAAGTAATCGACGTCATTTACATTCTTTTAATAATCAGTTCAACATTTGAAGATTTCACCTTCTTAATTCTTCTCTCCAATAGATCGCCCTAAGGAGAGTCAGAAGAGGCATGCCAACGGTTCAAACGACGAACGCGACTACATTGCAGAAAACATCAGGGCCGTTAGAGGAGTGGCCAAGGGTATCTGTAAGCCTGTCAAAATCGTAAAAACCGTTAAGTACCGTTTGGTTCCCCTTCAGGGCGTGACTTTCGGCAAACCTTCAAGGTCAGAAGTAATTGATAGTTTGAAAAGAAATGATTATATAAACTATTGAATTCATTTGGTACAAATGTGATAATTCACTATTCAATTGTATCTTAATTAACAGTACTTAATAAGTTATAAATTTATCAGTGAGCATATTCCCATGGAATTGTTACTCCAATACCATTACGCCAGAGAATGGTTCAGGGATAGGGACAGACAGCTCTGCGATCGCATCAAAAAAATGAAACAAGTTAGATTTGTCACATTTTGAAAGATCTCTGGATTGGTGATTCGATGGGCGAATGATAAATGGATAGATGGTGGAAAGGTTTATTTATTTTATTTATTTATTCATACGAGGTCAAAGGGCTTTTAACCGCTTACATGACCAAACAACAAAATGTAAACAAAAAATATCCGAGCAACAGAGTTAGACCACAAAAAGGCACACAGAAAGGCGTGAAAATTAATTTGCCTCAATAATATAGTCTTCTTAAAGCTCTTTATATCTAAGGTATTGGTTAAAGTTTAGTTGTCAAATTGCTGATTTGAAGTGAGTTAGAGTTATAGAATTTACAACATCAGACGGTAATGAGTTACACCGTTTTATGACACGGTTGCAGAAAAAGTGTTTTGAGGTCTCGCATCGGAATTTGCTGGTTGTCAATTTGTGGCTGTGGCCTCGGTTTCTGGAATGACTGAAATTGTGGTGTGAATAAGGTGATTTTTTATCATGAAGTAGAGTGTGAGGTCATCCAACAATCGACGTTTTCCTAAGGAATGTAATTTGAGTAGTTTCAGTATTTGAATATAGGAGTGAGGGGTTTAAGGGACAGAATAAAATTTTCAAACCTTTTTAACTACTTTATCAATTTCTGTCAAACACTTTTAATCTCTTGGAAAGTTAGAGTTTATACTAATATTAACAACAGTGCAATTTTTAAATTGTCTAATCTGTTACATTTTCAAATAAATGTTTTATTAAATTGACCATCAAACAAAATAAAAATTCTCCAAACAATTCCCTACATCAAAGGATACCTCGCTTCCTTATATTGTTTGTAATTTTTCACTCTTTCGCCTATCGATGGCATCTCTATGTCACTGGAGTCGATAAGGGTCCGTGATTCATCGTTTCTCTCGCTGGGTTTTGAACGCCAGACGCATCGGTCATCAGGGTTTTTCAAGGTCCAAAGAGGCAGATATTGATCGGGCATGTCGCTGTTATCATCCCGGTTTTTAATGTTTTTGGGTGGGTTGCTGGACAGATGGATGAACGGACGGACAGATTGTTGAGTGAATGGACGAATGGATGTGCGCTGGACGGATTGATGGATGGATGATACTTCAATTTTTTAAATTCTTATTTTTTTTGTTCGACATGATGAATCGGTTTGTCCCCACATTCGACTCTTTTCCCGGATTTAGAGTCCATGGAGTGAAATATCGCTGCTCAGATCACAAGTGTTTGGAGTTTCCAAACTTTATGGTGATCTGTTTATGTGTGTGACTGTGTGTTACCATTTCAATATCAATGGAAGCGAATTTGATTGAATTTGGCTATCTTGGATTAGAAATTTGACATTTTAAAGTTGAAATTACTCTTTCTGTCAATGTCCTATTTGACTATGTTTAATTATATTATTGATTTTATTTATATCTATTACTTTATTTTGTGTCGCAGACATGTGGTTGAGTGTGATGCGGCGATTTTTTAGTCTGCCTGGGACTGCGCTGTCGGTGGCGCAGGATACATTTTGCTTGATTCCTTGGTTGAGTGGGTGTATAACTCGACAAGGCAGACGAAACGTTTAGTTTTACTTTAGCTGATTTTTAGAGATTAGAGATTTTCATTTTTCATATTTTGAGAGAGCATGAGTTGCCGCGAGTTAGAGGTGCAGACGAATTTGTCAGAGTGTGGATTGAGTGAGCGAGAGAGGTTTTGTGAGCGATTGTGTAGAATTTGATTATTACATTGTATTGTATTTAGCCGAATTTTTGAGTGGCTTATATATCCGGATAGGATGTGAAGGCACTTCTTAAACGATCCAACATTTATATAGTGCTCTTACTTGTGGGCGCTCTCTGGCGAGCTGGGTTGCGAACACGACACGAACGACTGTTGCTTTCACCCTCGCTCGCAGGAACGCAACCCTCTGAGCCAACTCGCAGATTGAGTATATTATTTAGATTGTTGCTGGCTTTTCTTGTAATATTTGCGCTTCTTAGATTTAAATATACTTACTTTTAAAATATTACGAGTCTTGATTTGTCGATTCGAATTGATTTCTGCTCGACATACGGGCACCCCGTCATAACAGCCCGGCGACAAAATAGCCCCGACAAAACAGCCCCGTCAAAACAGTCCGGCGTCAAAATAGCCCTGTCAGAACGGCCCCGTCAAAATAGCGGTAGAATTGGTTCTTTGTGGATTTGTTACATGTCCACATGACGTGATGATAAGGTGAGGATAATTTATATTAAATACCAACTTTAAAAGTCCGTGTAAAGTGAGGAAGTAGACGGAATCCTAATAATATTTTAGACGATAAATCTTCAAATTAATTAATTTCGAATTAAATTTGGAACCAGTTATCGGTTAATGTATTCAACTCACAAAATTTTTTTAAATACATTGACTGGGCTGTTTTGACGGGGCCATTTTGTCTTGGGCTATTTTGTCGCCGAGCTATTTTGACAGGGCTGTTTTGTCGGGGGTGTTTTGACGGGGCTATTTTGTCCTGGGCTATTTTGACGCGGTGCTGTTTTGACGGGGCTGTTTTGTCGGGGCTATTTTGTCGCCGGGCTGTTATGACGGGTCACCCGACATACGACCTATAGCGAATAAAAGAACCTTACACTCCTTATCCAAAACATACACTTCTTTGACAGTAAACTCACTTTTAAAGCATATATCATTCACAAGATCTTTATGGGAATACGCCTTATCCTCAAATGATTTCGCTCAAGAGATAACCTAATATTGACTAGGGCGTACTGCACTTAAGTTCGGCTAATTCTCGAATGTTGTTCCCCAGCCTCTATAACAAACTGCCCATACAAAGATCGAACGTGTCCAAAGGTTTTTACCAAAGGCCATTCCAGGGTTGCGAACACTGTCTTACGGGAACAGACATCAGAAACTTGGACTTGAGACACGCGAACACCGATACCTTATTCATGATTTATGCCTCTGTTACAATTTGGTATACAGCTTCACTCACTTCACCATTCTCAAATTCCCCGTTTTCATGTGATCTCGCACACGTGATCATACACACAAAAATGCTCCATCACTCATAGGCTTCATTTTTTTTTTATCAATCGATTCATGAATCCCTGGAACTTTCTGTCTCAGATATCATTCCTTTCACAACTCACAGTAGATTTAAAGCCTATAAATACAACATCGATCTACAAAAATATCTAAATGACTTCAAATTTTTCTGTGCTCTCTATACACTAACCGTCTACTGTTTGTGACCTTCTTTTTGGTTGAAATAAAATAAAATAAATAAATAATTAAAATTTTCTTAAAGTTTTGCATTTCCAAAACTGTTTTTGTGAATTGTTATGGATCAGATTAAAATGGTAAAATATTATATTAGCTATTTGGAATCAAATTAATTTTGTTTAGTTATTTGTTTTCATAAAACAAGGGCTTAGCTAAATGTAAATGCCCCATTCTACTTTCGACACCGAGAATTTTATTGAATTTTTAAAACTAATGAATATTTAATTAGTGTGTAATTATTCACAAGGAAAGACCGCTAAAAAACAGAAGCACCAACTCTTCCAGACTGAGAAGACATGTGGAATCTTGCAAGGAAAAACCCAACTGGCTCATGAAAAAATTTGCCAACATGGTCGTCTAATTATTATATTATATTACTTAATAATGATTGCATTTTCATTAATGTTATTTTTTAAGTTGCATCACAAGCTCCAGTGGCGATCAAACTTTTAAAAATCTGCAGTTACTTTTTTGTTACTTTTTTAACGTTTTTTTCATTCAATCAATCTTCTTAATTTATTAATAACGAATTTATTAATAATTTATGACATTGATTTATTGGTTTATTTCTTCAAATACCACCATAATCTTTGAAATTTCACATTTACTTGAATAATTGCGTGTTAAAATAAGTTATGTAGCTTCTATGTAGGTGACCCAATTAACAAAACTTTGGGCTGTTTTTGTGTGCCATTGAAGTTTTATTTTATGCACTTGAATTTTGGTTTGATGTCATGAGTATGAGATGACCTCAATAAATGAATAAATAAATTTACTAATTAAGAATTTCAAGCAAAATGAATGGAAATATTATCTTTATTCCTCAAGAAAGTCACCCACATCGACACATTTCGGAGCGACAAGTTGAGAGAGGAAGCCTTCAGAAGAACCAAGAAAGTCAAGTTGCCACCTCTAGAACCCAAAAGCTCCAGCGAATAATTCTCAATTAAACCAAAATTTTTTACAAATGAATATAGCATTTATATTTCATTATAACTTATTGTTACCGTTGATTTAGTTAAAAATTTGATGCCTTAGACGTTCAGTTACACGCTTATTTTTCTCCAGAAATATTGATAATTTTAGCAAATAAGTTTCATAATAATAGTAATCACTTGTATAATTCTAAATAAATGCATATAAATCATATTAAAATTAGTTAACATGAGAACAGTGAGACAATATGTACAAACTAATGTTTTCTAAGTTATTAATTCAGAAAATTGGTAATATTAAGTAATACTTAAATTGTTTTAATTAGTTATAGGTGCTTATCGTATAAATAAATTATCAAACGTTATGAAAGTCGTAAATAAATATTACGGTTTTACCTGTGATATTTCATGAGCGCAAAAAGCAAGCACAGCATTACTCAGCTTTGAAAATACCTCGCCTACCTGCACACAGGTGCAAATGGCGCTAGGGTAGCGCTTAGGTAGCTGCTGCTAGAAAATATGGATGATGATCATCCGATGGGGATTGATTAGGGGATAAGCACTGAGTAACATTACGAGTAATTTCTATTGAAATGTCGCATCATAAGGCTAAGACAAAACAAATTAGGCAATTTTCTAATTACAAGAATAATTATAATATATTTTTCATTAAGTTCACGCTCACAAAATAGGAATAGTTATGACTTAACAAATGCCGTATTTATGCTAATACATATCATATAATAATTATCTCATCAATATCTTCATTTGTTATAATAATAAACATCAATAGGAAATGTTTCTTAGGGTTCGCATGCGATTGTTTTGGCCAGCGCTTAGATGTTACAAGCGCTGACGAAAACAATAGACTCGTTGAGGGTTCATGCATGAGCGATCAGATGACATTTTTCGGTTGAGTGATTCGAGACATCCCATTGGTCAGAGAAACTTGAATGCTCCGCTTGTAAGACAGATTGCCCTGAGCTGTGTTTGTTGTTGATGTTGTAGTCGTGGGTTGCTATGGCAAGAATGTCTTTTTGAAAATTTGAATTCTTACGTGTTGTTTCTGTTACTGAGGAGAGTAATTTATTTGGGATTTTTCAGTTGTTGTTTTAGTTAGATATAGCTGTTGAAAATTTCGGAAAGTTTTAACTTCAGGATCAAGTGAGTTTTTCTTGCTTTTGATTTGATTTTCAATGTTATCATATTCGTTTTCCATACCCACTCAACCGTTGGGTCATCCACTCGTTCATTCACTCCTTTGCTCATCCATCCATTCAAACGTTTTGTCCAGTTTCATATCATTCGCACTCAAACGTTTAAAGTTTCTCATTCAAGTGCATCCATTTAACAGAATACATTGTCCTCCAGGTCCAACAGAGAATAAATATTTGTTGTTTCACCTTCATTTGTTTTTATTTCCATAAATACTAAATAATATATATATATATATTTTAATTATTTGTAACCGATATTTAATTAACTGTATATATAAATACTATATCAACGAATAATATTAACTCTTTTTCATGTCCCATGCCATGGTTACAATTAGCAATTATCTAAATTGTTATTATCGATTGTTACTATTAAAATCATTAATATTATTATTGTTATTATAACCACTAACAATTTTCGAATATTTATATTGTTAAATATTTTACAGTTACTGAATTTCAAAATTTTGACTAATTTTAAGGTGTTGCTTTCATTTACAACACTATCAATTGCATATACAATTATTATTACTGTTGTTATTGTTGTTATTATTATTATTCCATAAATTATTTTATTTTTATACCGATAATAATATAATAATGATAACAAATTAATATTTTTATCGATCACTACCATAATCAAACAGGCGACCATGCAAAGGAGCGTTTATCAACCATTCAAGACAGGTTGTTTCGACTACCTGGAAGAATATCACGGAATTACTTCCGTGGTATTAGGCACCACCATGGTTCTCTTCGGTTTGCTTTCCATTGCACTGGGTATTGGGGCCATCTGTACCTTGGCATCTGGATATTACATCGGATATGGTATTTGGTGCGGTATTTTGGTACGTGTTATGAGAGGGACAACATTAATAAATGAATACGTTACGTCACCTGTTTATAAGTTATAATTCTTTTTAATTTCATTTTAAAAATGCTATATACACTCAGCCCAGCATATATGCGAAGTACCCATCTTTTGACGATATCTCAACTAATACGTCCTGAAAATTATTCATATTTTAGCATGTTATGAAAAAAGCTAGTTATGCTTTAAATTTGGAGAATTGTTATTTTTTAATTTAATGAAATCCCTAAAATGTGTTTTAGCGGTGACCAAAGGATATGGAAAGTAAACGTCAAAAATCAATAATAACATTAAAAATTAATTATTTTTTGCACAAAAAATTATTTAATATGGGTATGGTAATTAACAAAGATTTAGTTTTTATTTCTCAATGTTATTGTGAAATTAAATTTTTGTATTGCTTATTTTTTAAATTTATTTCAAAATTATTTTTGAAGTTTTGTCTCATCGGTCTTCTGTGCGTGTGTGCAGGATACAAGAAGAACATGTGCTTGGTGAGCCGAATGTCCCAATTTAAAATTATTAGCATGAAAATTTTGCCGTTTAAAATGACACAAAATATTCGTCTTATATATTTCCGCAGGTATATTATAAAAATAATCACGATACATTGTAATACAGTCAAACCAGAGCTTATTTTGCTTTGCTTGTCAAATGTCCTATAATCATTTGGATTCAGGTTGAAAAAAATGTAGTTATATGTGAACATCTATCTGGAACTGTATTGCTGTCAGACTGAGAGTGTTCAGGGAACTAATTCTGTATAAGAAATTTATCATGTTTATACTTTGTTTGAGATAGATTGTAATTAGGGCTGGACTCTGACTTTAGTGGCGAGGTCTCATCTCAGCAACGGGTGTGAGTCGACAACATGGCGGACAGGGGTCACATTTTAGCCAGGGGCTGGGGTACAAAATACAATTTTTAGACATGAAACTTTCTAACGCTTTAACATTGTGATTTTCTGCTTTTCTTCAACTTTTTAAAACTGTTTGCAATGCTAGCATGCAAATTCAGTGATGAATGTAGTTATTTGGCTGTAATTCCGTCATTTCAAGACTCATTTGCACTTATAAACTTGTGTTTAATATATCTTCATTAACTGTCTTTGGATATCAACCTTAATCAAAGTCTCGAGTGAAATTCAGATTTTTTGGGTCCTTGACTTTAGGATAACATGAGAAAAGTAACCTTAAAGTTTCATGAGTGTTTGCCCCTTGGGAAAAGCTGAAATGATCCCTGTATCTGAGAAGACAGAGATAGAACAAGTATAAAAATACGTATAGAGTCTGATGACCTTTTCCTTCTGAAAGGCGTGCTCTAACGAGTTGCAAGTCTGGAGTGGATGGATGGTTGGGTGGCCCAAATGATAGTGAAAGCAGTTTTAAATGGCATTCATAGTGAGAATTTTTCCACAGAATGTGGAAACATTATTTTTTCTTAAGTATTTTGAGAGCAGCGGGATTAATGCACAAAGGTGCCGTAAGCATCGGACGATTTTTTTATTATATGTTATCATGAATTATTAATACCAAGCGTCGGTAGACAAGTGATTAAGATTTTGGCCTTGGTGCGACTCCAATTGAAGTTCAAATCCCAGCCTCTTTCGAGAGCTTTTATAACTAATACCTGACGACTTTATTCCCTCAAATTAAAGATTTTATGATAACTTGGATTCAAAAATGGAATAGACGTTCACATTTAAAAAAAAGTGTCAAAATCTCTTTTACATTATTTAAGACAATCCCCGGCAAATTTTAGCCGGGTCGCGGTTCCCGGTCTAATCTTAAGGGCGGTCTATATCAAAGGAATATGAGTGAACGCAAGTTTAAAATTGTAATCAGTCGGAAACCGCCTCCTCCAATTAAAAATATAAGGGGATTAGCGTTATTACCCGTAATAATTAGAAAATCGCGAGTAGTTCTCTAAAATCAATCGATTTTCGTACTTTTTTTGGCAAAAAATGGTAAATTTTGCAATTTTACATCTTTTCCAAAATGGAAGAGGTTTAAGGCTAAATAGCGTCATATTCCAATTTGAGGTACAAACAGCCACATTATAGCCGAGTTTGACTGTGTATTGTTTTGTTATAAGAGTTTGCAAAAAACCAAACAAAAACATTTTTATCTGCGATTGGTCGACGATTTCCATCCATCGTTTTAAATTAACAATTTTTATTTTCTAATCTGTCAAAATTAATTTTTAGATAAATGATTAAAGTAAGAGAATTTAGTGAGGAATAAAAGTTTTCAAAACTGAGTGTTTTTTGTCACTGTCTGAGTGGAATAATACTTTTGTTTAAAGCTCGGACAAGATGTTATTAAATATTATATTTCTGTTTTATTAGATTGTTTTATTTATTAAATGAGACACTTTATTGAATTTCAAACGCTATTAATGGAATTCTGAAATTATTTTCAAACTTTTGTTCTTCAACCACTCAAACAGATAGTAGCCACCTGTGCCTGCTGTACTCTTAACCTTGGCTTGTCTTTGTGCCAAATTGCCATTGCCATAGCCGCCGCCAAGAACGATAATGTCGGTTCTAGGGGTGATATCCAGATGAAGAGAGTGGATCCTGGTTATCTCAACTACGACATCTATTATGCCCGCAACAACCCCAACAAATATCTTTGCTCAGGACCAAATTCGCCTTTCACTTGGGTAAAATATGGAATGGATCTTTCCCTTATAAGAGTAGTTTAATTAATTTATAGCGTCAGAAGCAGTTGTCGCTAGTCATTTACATCGCGCTCTTTCCCCAGGGAGCTTGTGGCAGTGCCAGCCACTCTGCGATTAGACTAATGACACATTAGGCTAGTGCCATTATTGCCTTAGGCGTGCTATTAACTATGGAATATTCGATTAAGATCTCTTAAATTAAAAAAAAATCTTTTTTTTCGTCAGAGAACATCATGGGGTCCAGTGGATGTTTTGCTGATATTATCGGGTTTCATCGTTTTCTTTGCGTCACTGGCGGCGGCCATCTTGACTTGCATGCAGGCCAACAGCGGAACAAGGATTCTCGTTGCTGTGAGTTCCGATGAATTCTGTGATTTAATCCTTTACATTAATAAAAAATAAAATCCTCACAAATTCAGGGATAATATTGTGTTTCATTAACAAATTTCATTTTTTTAGAATTTTAATTTTAATAAATTAGGATAAAATAGAACATAAATAGTTACAATGCAAGATGCAGCTTAAACTAAATGTAAGTTATTCACAAATTATTTTAAAATATTTTTAATTGATTACAGAATCCATTTGCAATCAACGAATCTCCTGAAAGTGCGTCCAATATATTTGTATTTTCAGTCACTAGTTAACAGCACCAAACAACTAATACGACAACATTGGAAGTCGTGTAAAATATTTATGTAATAACATTCCATGTTTCAGTGTTTGGCAACGAGTCCTATATCACGGAAAAGAGGATAGGAGAACCAGGCTTAATCTTGGCTTAAAAACTTGTCTTATCCGAAATGGGATCTTTTCTTCCAAAGCAACTATGCAACTTTTAAACTAAAGACTTATTGTTAAACTTTAACGTTTTAATTGGAATATTTGTTTTTATATATATTGTTAGAATATACACTTTTCTATTAAACATATTGTGTTCTTTGAATTCTGTTTCGATGTAACTCAATAAAATTTTGATTTACACAATTCATATTTATACAGCTTTCAGATAACATTTTTGAATTATCAAATAACACAAACGATGGAGCCAAATCACTGGCCGGGAGACGCGGTATTGTCAGTACTATGAATTGCGGCGCAATCTGCGGTCGCGGACGAGTCCCGAAAATTTCTCCAGCTGCCGCCACAAAGAAATTATGAGGTCCAGTTTGCTTATGCTAAGTACACGGTTAAGAAGCCACTGAAGAGTTTTCATGACCGCTTTAGGCAACTGGGGTGGATGCGATCGACATGAAAAGGCCAAAGAAAGCTTCGCTTAGTCGAAGTTTGCCAGTGCAAAGCAGGCAGCATGCGATATGAAGAAGCCATTGTAAGTAGGATCACGAGCCTGCGTCTGCCACTAAGGTCCATCGTGGAAGAATACGAACTTTCCAAAATAAGAACGCAGTGGATACTCAACAACTCCGCTACAGACGGATTGCACGTATGCCCTTGCCAGCGAATTTGCCAAAAAAAAAGTTTAAAAAAGTGTAACTATTTTTTTTAGTTGACAACTTTTTTTAAAGTAGTTTAACTAAAATTTGTTAGTTGATAGTTTAGTTAAAATTTAACTAAAAAAGTTTAGTTAGTGCCCATCTCCAGGAGTACATCTCTAAATTCAAAAATTCTTTCCCACTGGACTAACAAACATCCGAGTTACGAACTGCTTCCATGCCGTCTCATCTTTGCCGTACCAATCAGCTTGGACAGCTTCGTGATTTTGTAGCTTTCCATTCTCCTCGACTCCGTGGATCTTCACAGCCTTTTTGATGTTTGTTTATTTTCCATTGTTATGTTAACTAAGAACATGCAGCCTGATGTTTCAAAGCCATGGAAGTAATTTGGAGGAGAGGGGGTGTTGCCTTCTCCTAACTTTAGACTAGATGCAAAAAAGGTCATCTCATGTTTTACGAGAATTATTTTACATGTCTTACGTCCCTCCGCCCCCCTCTTAGAAAAAGCTGAAATGACGTCCCTGCTTAAAGCTGATTGCAGACGCGCTGCCTCAGCCGTCATATCGGCTTTGCGATTCTCGTTAACTTGAAATTACTATGATATACTATGAACTTCAGCCTATAAAGTTCAAAACTTTGTCTTTATTCTCGTGTAAAAGTGATTAACTACCTTTTGTCGCTCTTTAGTTTAATATTAAAAGAAATACAATTACGTAGCATTGCTAATGTTTGTTTTTTGATTCATTTTTATTAAATAAATCTGGGGATTTTAATGAAATGAATAGAAAAATGTCTAGACACTAGTGAACAAACATAAATTAAAATAAAAGTGAATCTAAGAGGCAACGAACGAATGTTTGGGAGCCTGAAACTTTGGGGAGTCTAGCGATTGTGCGTGATTTTACTGAATAGTCCGTGCAATCTACTTTACTCTATTGAAACAGTTATACCACTTATTTTTATTGACGAATGAATAGTATAAAATATTACCTCGCTTGGAATTCTAATAGTAATGGGCGTAAAAGGATTGTGGCAACTATTAGAACCCGCAGGCAAGGCAATTTCACCGGAATTTCTCTCCGGAAAAATATTGGCAGTGGGTTAGTGCTTGTAAAAGAATTTCAGTCTCAGATTTATAAAACGTTCATTTTATAAAAACCCCAAACATTAACAACTTATGTTTCATTATATAATAATAGTAACAACAATAATGATACTACTAATAATAATAACAACTTAAGTAAACCCTATCTTGTATGTTGTAAAGCAACAACCAGAATTTTTGTCCTTGGTTCAGATATCAGCATGTGGTTGCACCAGTTCTCTAAAGGTATCAGGGACAGTGAAGGAAATCCTCTGGCAAAAGCCCATCTCATTGGCTTGTTCAAGAGAATTTGCAAGCTGCTCTTCTATGGAATCAAACCGGTTTTTGTGTTCGATGGTTCTGTACCCATCCTAAAGAAGCAAACTATTGTGAGTGGTTTTAAATAATATTTGTGAGGATGCAAGAAAGTTGGCTTTGTGGAAATGGATGTCGAAAGTATATGAGTAATTAATTGCAATTACAAGCATTAAGATGATGGTGACTCTTTAACTTCCAATTTCATCATCACAATCAGGCTCGGAGGCAGCAGAAGAGGGAGCAGGCCTGCATGGATTCGAGAAGAACTGCCAAGAAACTCCTTGTAAGACTCCTCCAGAAGCATGCAATCAAAAGTGTGAGAGGACTTGGTGATGAAGATATGGCAGAAATTGTAGCAAGTAAGTTATAATGATAATAATAATAATGACTGCAATGATGGTTGTGACTATGGAATTACATGACAAAAACCAAGTCATAAGGATTAAGTAGAATATATACCATATTAATGATTAATCTAAGAATTTAAATTTTAACTTGCTCTTGTTACTGTCAAAATTGGCCTACTCTAAGATCAATGGTCTAAACCAGTTAATGGTAAATTGCTTGACCATTTTGATTTTAATGATGTAACAAAAAAGTTATTGATGCTGAGAAGGTATATTGTTTTCACTGTCAGAAAGTTTGTCCTTTGTGGCTCAAATTCAACAATTACACATCTGGCAAAATATAATTCATTGCATTCAAAGAGTGTTGATGGAAAACTTGATGCAAACATCATTTAAGCCAATTTGTTTTGGGGCATAATGAGCCAGTTAGTGCCAAGCTCCAAGTTACAATCAGCATTGCCTCTTGGATTGTGAGCAATGGCAGACCATTACTTGTTAATGATTCTGATGATACCCAACTGGCAATGCATGTCACACATTAAAATGATGAATACAAGTTGCTCACTAGACAAAACATATAGCATTATTGATAAAATGTTATAAGAGAAATGAACTGAAAATGAAGGTCAACAGAAAAACATGTTCAAATATGTCTGCAACATTGATGCACAGTACTGTTGGATAATTAGTGATGCTATCAATATTTATAATAATTAATTAAAAATAACAATTATCATCACCATCAACTCTCAGAGAAGGGTAGGTCCAAGCGAAATGAGGAGGACTTGTTCATTCTTCCATCTACAGAATATCCTCTGCAACAGGAACAAGATGATTGTGCCAGTAACAGGTTTGTTCATTTGAGTTGGCCAACGAATTTACTTTAGTTAGTTTATATTCATTGATTAGACTTATATTAATGTGCATATTAATTGATTATACTTACATTAACACAAGTATTTTATAAACAAGACTCAACACGAACCTGTCAACTGAACCTGAGCAGCAGGAAGACAATCATGACTCTCTGTTGGTCAGTGATGATGATTATGACTTTATTTATTAAAACAACTATTAATATCTAGTAAGTATTGACTCTTGTTATTTGACGTTCTTTATTGTGTGATTATTGCATTTGTTATTATTGTTTTTTTACATTACATTTTTGTTGTTAACTTTATTATTATTATTATTAGTCGTTGCTCCATAACTTTATAGGCAAGATTTGGTTTCCATGACGACATTGACTTTGACTCTGAAGCCTTCAAAAGTCTTCCTGCCTCTCTGAGGTTGGAAATGCTGCTCGACCACAAGGACAGGAATCGAAAGTTGAACCGTGAAGAACTGTGGAAAATACCAAAGGTTGTTGTTCCACACTATGATTTTTCTTATTATGGTTGTTCTGATGTAATAATTTTAGTATGGATATATCTTATCACTTGTGTTTGCATTATTATTATTATTATTATTATTATTATTATTATTGTTGGTGTTGTACGTTTTTTAGTCATTAATTAGTGTCAAGGGTTATTGTTTCTTATTATCCTTTGGAATAACAACGGATATATATTACCATCATCAAGTGTCAGTTTTCTTGAGAGTGATGGCTAATAATTACCTATTTAGTTTTCTGTTGTAAATGAGGACAAGAACTCATCCTTGCAAGCAGCTTCAATAACCCTTGAAATACTAATACAATTATATGATAATAGTGTCTAGTCAAGTTTAGGGAGAATGCAAAAACAATAATGCATCACTGCCTAACTTTCACTTTCCTTCTGTTCTTGATAGAACATCCACGACTTTTCCAAGTACCAACTCGAGCGGGTCATGGAGTTCAACAAGATCACAGAGAGGATTGAGGCTCTCCGTAGAGAAGTCAACGAGGATGACGAGATCGCGGGGTTGGGATCGTGGAGGATTGCCTCGAGTGACGAAACCCGATTCACCCTTCACAAGAAACGCAGTCGCAACCAACCCCATGAAGATGTTTTTGCTAAAAGGTTATGCTCCAATGAATCTCAAGAATCTTCTAAATCGGGCGTGTGCCGACAGCCATATTCGATTTTGACTGAAGCGTCTTTGAGCAATTTTTATACCTCTGAGATAAAGAATCCCATGGACAAGAGATTTGTGGTGGTACCAGCATTGGCTCAGGAGATGGACAAAAAAACAAGCTCTCTAAACTTTCTTCATTGGAAAAGGAAAGATGCTGAGGAGGATGAGGAAGAAAGAAAAAATATTGGATTGGTTAAACTGAAGAATATGGATTCTGACAATAGTGATGATGAGAAAGGTGGGCATGTTTTCCTTAGTTGAAATATTTAATTCTAGACACAAGTCTAATGTTTGTCTACATTTTGAGCTGTTTCCAATTTTAGACTTCATTGAAGTTAAGTCCCTTTCTCCATTTGGCCATGTGGGTGATGTGGTTGGTGATGATAAACATGAAGAAATGTCGGCATTGAACCCCAGTTCTGCAAACAATGGCGAAGTCCCGCTGGGAAATCAGGTCTCTGAAACCAACTGGACAAACATCAAGGCAAAGGACTTGACCAATGAGAATTCAGATAAAACAATCGATAAACATGCCATTGCAAGTGATGATAATGATAACAGTAGTCATGGTAATTATCATGAAGAGATGGAAAAGAACACATCAGTGGAATTTAAAAACTCAAGGGTTGAGATGGAACCAACAAACTTAACATGCATCGAAACTGCCACAACTTCGAATGAAACCTGTGCAGCAACAGCGGTTGAAGAAGCTGCCACTGAGATGGAATCAGCCAAAATACCAACTGGCATCGAAGAAAACCTGAGGATTGATGTTGTCAATGACAACCTTGAAGAAGAAGATGATGATGATGATGATGATGATGAACTCCTATCTGAAGTTCTTGAGTCTTGCAAGAATGATTCCGAGGTTTGCATTCATAATCCAAGAAAAAGCTAAGGACACTGATTTAAATTCACATTATGAATTTAGATTATTAAAATTAAATTGCAAATAAAATTTCTGTTGAAAGGAAATTTGTATGACCAGCATTTCTTTAGAATCTAAAAAAGCAAATGATTACCATCATTATTATCATATTGTAATATTCCAAATTAGATCACCCTCGATACAATGGAACAAAAACTAACCATTGAGGTGGATCGCCTCAAGGAGGAGATGGGCAGGAATGAGAGGCTTGCCACCACCATCACCGAACAAATGCACCATGAGGTCCAAGGCCTTCTGCGGCTTTTCGGGATGCCCTACATGGTCAGTCCAGCAGAGGCAGAAGCCCAATGCGCCTTCCTAGACAGCAGTGGGCAGACAGAAGGAACAATTACAGATGACAGCGATGTTTTCCTCTTTGGGGGAAAAAGGGTGGTCAGGCACCTTTTTGACAGGGATGAGGTGTCGGAGGTGTACTCGAGCGAGGAGATTGAGAGGAAGCTGTGTAGGTTGATTATGATGATGGCAATGATGAAGATAACAGTCTTATTTATAACAGCTATGATGATAACAATATTGAAAGTATCAATAATGTTGTTGATATTATGATGTCGGATGCTCCGTGAAAATGTTTCAATTGCATTCTTCTAATAACATCTTTTATATACCCCTAATTTGAAACCAGCTTTGAACCAGAGCAACCTCATATGCATGGCCATGTTGTGTGGCTGCGATTACACGGATGGCATAAGGGGTGTTGGGCCTGTCACTGCCACAGAGATTATTCAGGAGTTCAAAGATCATGACCTGGATTGTCTAGTCAAGTTTAGGTAGAGTGCATTTTATTGACATTATGATGAGTAATTGATCAGTTAACAATTTATTATTTATAATGGAATTAAATTATGTAGTTCTTTCAATATAGCTGGCATATTTAAATCTTTTCCATGAATACATCCTAAACTGATTGATTAATTGATTAATCAAATATAATAAATGAACATCCTCAAGGGATTGGTGGATTAAGGCAAAGAAGCAGAGGAGGCCTCCTGAGAATGAAACCAAGGTCAAATTGCAGCTCAGGCGACTCCATCTCTTTGAAGGTCATCGCCATTGCATTAACATCAAGTCATAATCATTATCATTAGAATGTATAATTGTGACAAACCTGTGATTGTCAGTGTCATATTATTAGTGATATATTTCTTTAATTTTTACTTTAATTTATAAATTCTTGCCTTTAAACTATCATCAATGCCCTGCTAATTAAAATGGATGTCACTTTTATTTTCCAAAATTAATTAGCATTAATTAGCTGCCACCACAAAATCACATTCATCTTCAGGCTTCCCAAACCCCTCGGTGTTCGAGGCTTACAAGAACCCGAATGTTGACACCACCTTGGAACCATTCACCTGGAGTCCCCCAGAACTGGAACTTCTGGAAGAGTTAGTTCATCATCATTTTTACAACATTTTCTTTATTTGATTTCTAAAGTTCTGGAGAATCATTATCACCAGTTCTATTGCTCTGTTATCGTAACATATTATTATTATAATGAAATCTTTTAAATAGTTAAAATATTTTGATTTGTACGTTTTAACATCCAAAATCACATTAAGGTCACATTGCAATCACATGAACATAGTCTTTGTTTCTTAATCAGATTTGCAATCAAAACTCTAAACTGGTCCAAGAAGCAGGCAGATGACATGATCGTCCCGCTCACAAAGAAACTAAGAAATTTTTCGGTCTGTCCTGCCACTTTTTTAGTGTTGTTATGATGATAATAGTGGTGTCTGGCAAAAATATGGGCATTCTTGCTTAATGAAATTATTTGCATTGTTTTCAGTCCCAAAAGCACATGACTGACTACTTTGATTCCACATGTTCATGGCCATCCTTGGCCCCATTGGGGAAAAAGTTGCGGAGTCAGAGGGTGAAGAGGATTGTGAACTTGAGGAAGGCTGAGAGAAGGAAGGGGCAAACGATGGTTAAGGAGGAAGTAAAATCACATCAAGGTGATCAGATTATATTGTAAATAATCTTGCTTAAAATGTCAATAGTTATTATAATTTGACCCAATGTTTCTTTTCAAGACCTATTCGAATTGATGAACATGCAAAATATAAATATGAATAGGGATCCGGAAAATTCATCTGTTCTTCAGATTGTCCAGTGATTTATTTTTATTAGAAAAGGAATATTTGATTCTAACAGCAGAGTGGCTGGGATTGAGGTTTTATTGAGAAGCGATAAGATTTGAGGTGCAGCATGTGAGGCCAGAGCAATGTGTCAAATTATCGAGCATCACATGCTAATAAGAAGCTGAATATTTAATTTATATGTTGTTTCCAAAAACTCGATGCTACATACACATTGCACATGGAATTTCTTTGTATACCCCTTTCTGAGGGCTATGATCATAAAAAAAAACAGACATTTATTTTCTCAAATTTTTTGGACTATGAATTTTCCGTGACTCGTATTAGTAATTTAATTAAAGGTATGAAATGATTAGTTATTGATAATGATGATAGTGGTCAAGTTATAAAACACCAAGTTATGCACCTCTTGTTTTACTCTTCCTCAAAATTGCTCTTAAATTTATCATCTAGTTCCAAGCAGAAGCCAAAGGTCAACCAAAGAAAAAAACTGCAAAACTCCAGGGAAAGCTAAGAAGCAATCAGTGGTTGTGAAGGAGATGAACTTGTCAGAAGAAAGTTCTGTTGACAATGATGATGTTGATGATGATGTATTGGCAGCAATTGACATGGAAGAGGTGGTTCAAAAGGCTAAAAACATGGCAAAGTAGATATGGGTCAGATTAAGTTACTAATTGACTGTTTGGTATTTGATACTTGAAAGGTTTGCTTGCCATTTTTGTTGTTGAGTTTTTGTGATCATGTAATTATCACTTTTATCTGCTCAAGGCTAGGTTTCTGCTCCACTATGATTTTAACTGGTACCTCAGCGCAATATTCCTCATTCCATCATTGGGGATATGTTTTGTCTTTGGATCCTTATTTAGAATTTACACATTGTACTCCAAATCTCTGATTTCCTTTAAGGCATCACTAATTATAAAATTCGTTGTGAATACAGATAGCATTGGCTTGCTGTAGGTTGATTTGTTTCAAAGGCAACCGTTGTAGCGCTTAATATAGTACTCTGTAATATAGTTTAAATGAAAATTATTCCTAAAGAGGTAAGTGTCGTGCCAGCGTCCTAAAGTTAATAAACCTTTTAAGAATATAAAAAATGCTTTTCATTAAACTAGTTAAGCTGGAAGAAACTTTTAAAAAAAGGCTAAATCGTAGTTTTTTTAGAATTGGGGAGGTAAGCTTTTAGAAATTCTTGTGTTGATTGGGTCTGCTTTAATTAATGTAGTTAAACTTTTTTATTTGAAATGTCTTGGTAACGTTTTGGATATTCGATTAATTTAGAGTTAAAATAAGACCTCGATTTAAATAAATCCCAGACTCTGTTCATATTTGGTCTTCGGTGTTAATTTGGTGCGACTGACTTCCGCGATATAGGGCTCTGCGTTTGTTGTTATTTACGTTTTGAAGGGACAATTTTGCAACCTTATCCGACCCTCTAGCTGTCAGGTAATATTTGATAATATTTAAATGATTTCTGGTATTAAACACTATTTTTTCAACTTTCAAATTTGTTTTCTTGTCGTTGCTATTGCTCCTCGCGTCAGCTGTATGTTTCGATTAAATTTTGGAACAAAAGACCATATTGGTTTCTTAAATTTAGACAGGCCTAGATAACTGCATTTTTGTAAAGTACTATTTTAGAAATTAAAGCAACAAGACAATAGCCGTCACTTTTATGGATTTGTCGATACAGTGAAATAGGCGTTTCGCAGTTTACAACAAAGTTAAACGGGTTTGTTTAAATACACTAAAAAGCATTAATGATGATTTAGTAACAAGCAACCAATCTCGTTTTACTTTAAAACTGAGTAAGTTTGTACACATGGTGTGAGAAAAGTTAAAACCACATTCAAATCATTGTGAAATAAGTTCTAGCGTAATTTTGCGTTGTTGTACCAGCAGTTAGACGCTTTGCCAATTATAATGTATTCTACGTGATAAATTTGCGTATGTAATGTATTTTAAAAAATTCATAGGAATTACTTTTATTAAAAGTAATAATGGATTTAAGACCATTAAAGCAACCACCAACCCCAGTGTTTCAAAAATGATATGCCATAATGATGACTTGAGAAGATTGTGGTGGTAAAAACCAGACGCTAGCTCAAATTTACGTCAGTAATTGCAGCAATTGAGTTTGATACACTTATCAGCCAAAAGTTTGAGCACTCAAAAATATCATTGAAAGGCATGCTTTCTCATTTTTGACCTCTTAAATGCGAAATGCAGAAGGTTTCCGAGCCTCGAGGAAGTCGTCGGGTATTCACGTGCCACATTCACAAACTACAATCGCTAATGCCTCAATAGAGCTTTTCTGCAAGTGGGCAAAGGTGTCTTTGGCTGTTACGTTATCAGACTACTTTTTAAACTTTACGTGTTATCTATTTTCCATGAGGCTAGATTATGGGGGTCTTCAGTTTCTGGATGTTTTTGAGTAGTTTTCCATTAAAAGGTGAATTCTTATCACTATCATGACCTGAATATTGCATCATACTTGTGAAGAATTTACTTTGGTGACAATTTATATTGAGGGTAGACCCGTGAATAGCAAGAATTTTTCATTTGAAATTTTATCATATTGTTATACATTTTCTTTGAAATCATGTGAAATTTATAGCTTTTGTTCCCAGGAAATGTTGTGATAGAATTTTCTAGTCATAGCTAGGCTGTTATAGTAGCTACTTTGAATTTTTATGGAACTAAATTAATGATAAGCTCAAGAGAACTGACTGACAATCGAATTGGTTATTATTAGTTCTTACTTGAATTAACTAATAAACTATAATATTTAATTAAATAAAATATCTGCATAAAAAATATATGTAATTACTTTTACTCATGGTGCTGTTGATCATTACCACGAATCTTCATTGTCAGCAAGCCACAAACAGACTTTAACGCACGATGGTCACAGCAATATATTGATCCAAAGTTTATGATTGCATTGCTGTTGTAATTAATATCTTCTTAAGTTTTAAAATTACTCTTCGGATGTGTCCATAGATCCCACGACTACGACAAAACCCGGGGAGCCACAGCATGGAGAACAACGATAACAGTCGAGTGGATACCACAATGGTCCTTAATACGGTCCCCACCCCACCACCAATGGACCTCTACAGCCCGATGGCTGAGAACTGGTGCTACACTCAGGTAGTACATAGCACATTTGGTATTGTCTATTGAGTCCTTTGTTCAGTTTTCTAAATCATTTTAAAAGATTTCTAATAATAATAATAATAACATGATATTAGTGTAATTACATAAGACTATAATGACATGGTTAGGATCAGTTGCAATTGGCATTTATTGTTATAACCATTATTATTACTGTTACCATCTTTGTCTGCCATTGCCTCAACACAGGTCAAAGTGGTGAAGTTCTCGTACATCTGGACAATAAACAACTTCAGCTTCTGCAGGGAGGAGATGGGGGAAGTGCTCAAAAGCTCCACATTCTCAGCAGGAGTCAATGACAAACTCAAATGGTGGGTGGGTTGTCTTATTATTGTTGTTGTTCAATTAGTATAGCAGATTTATTGAAATTACTTGAATTTTTTATTGTATCTATTACTTCATTTTATGACCTGCTGTAGTAATATGGTAATTATAATAATCAGTTTTTCAATTGTAACTTTTGATAATAAATAATAATTTCAATATTTTCAATCTGCTGGCCAATTTAATATGAAAATATATATAATGTATATAAAATATCTTAGCATAGGAACAATATGTGCCGTCATAGGTTTTGCTGTATTCAATGTTTTTCCCTTAAGATTAATGTTTTTTGGCCTCTACTGAACTTCTAAGGAATGCCAATGATATAAATTTTTATCCAAACATTGAATTGGCATGCTTTAAAATTTCAGTTCAAGAACTTGTGAAAAGTAAAAAGTAATTGTAAAAGAAATTGTGAGCAGGCTTGCGCCTAAATGTAGTAGATGAATTTTGTGTTCAGCTCTAAAATCAAAACAAATTTCAATAAAATTAATTAATTATTAGGTGTTAATATTTTCGTTATTACTGCAATAGATAATTGCTAGTAAAAATGAAAACAAATTCAGGAAAAATTTATATCTCAAATGTATAAATACAGGTGTCTCAGAGTTAATCCTAAAGGACTGGATGAGGAGAGCAAGGACTATCTCTCTCTGTACCTTTTATTGGTGGCTTGCAACAAATCAGAAGTGAGGGCAAAGTTCAAATTTTCCATCCTCAACACAAAAAGGGAGGAGACCAAGGCTATGGGTGTGTCTCAATGACTTCTCTGCTCCCATTGGTTTCTTGATGACATTTTCTCTGTTTTAAATTTTAGATATTAAAGACAACCTTTTAAGGCCATTATTATATTGAATTGGAATTATTGCCAACTTTATACTTGCTATTACAATTAACATTAATTGTTATTAACAATTATAATTACTAAAGCTATTATAAATTATTTTTGAGGCATTTATCCTTTCCTTTACAAATAAGCATGCTTTTATTTGAATCTTTTCCTTCGTTACCATGACAACCATACCTCCATCTACCTACAGAAAGCCAGAGGGCATACAGGTTTGTGCAGGGCAAGGACTGGGGCTTCAAGAAATTCATCCGACGAGACTTTCTCATGGATGAGAGCAATGGCCTCTTGCCCGACGACAAGCTCACCATCTTCTGTGAGGTTAGCGTCGTCGGCGACACCATCAACGTCACTGGTCAGTCCAATCTCACCATGGTGAAGGTTCCCCCCTGCCAGCTAAGTGACGACATGGGACAGCTCTTTGACCGGTCGTGCTTCAGCGACTTTACTCTTGTCGTGGGGGACCGACAGTTCCATGTCCACAAGGCAGTTTTGGCTGCCAGGTCGGCCGTCTTCAATGCCATGTTCGAGCATGAGATGCGAGAGAGATCCTCGAACCGTGTCGAAGTTCCAGATGTTGATGCGGACGTCATGGTCGAGTTGCTTAGGTACATCTACACCGGCAAGGCCCCCAACCTTTCAAAGATGGCCGACTACCTCTTAGCTTGTGCCGACAAGGTTTGAGGAGTTACACATTATTGCTGGCTGGCAATTACAAATTATGTACAAGTTAATTTGTTGAGTCGTCTCACCGAATGATGAGTTTCGCCACAAAATATTGCAAATTAACTTATTTTTAAGTGGTATTCATGATTGAATTTAACATAAGGGACCAGCATGTTCTGAGGCAGCCAGCTGATGCTTTCCTTTTTTGTTACTCTAATACTAGACCTTTAACTGCATCAATTTTGAAAACCTCATTAAATTAAATGAGGTATAATACAATTGGATATTGAATATGTAATTGAACAAGATTTAAATAATTATTGCTACTATTATTGGTTAAAAATTGAACTTAAATAGTCTAGACATTTAATAAGCAGCTTATGGTAATGGCTGGTATTGATGCCATTGTTGTTTTGGTTAATCCTGAAATTCCCTAGCTTCATGTTTTGTTGAAGTTTCTGATTGGTCTCTACTTTTATCCCCAACAGTATGCCCTAGACAGGTTAAAGGTGATGTGTGAGGAATCCTTGTGCTCCTCCTTGACTGTCGAATCTGTGTCCGACATCTTCGTGCTTGCCGACTTGCACAGTGCTGACCAACTCAAGGCACACGCCATTGACTTCATAAACGCGTGAGTGGACAATGGAGATGTAGTTCAGCTATCTACTTTGTGGTTAAACTTTTTTATGAAGGGTAAAGTATACTAATGGTAATTAGTATTAAGATGAATAGTAATTATCTAATTAGTTATAAGAAATGAGGCACTTAATTTGCATAATGTTGTTTAAACATGTGAGTTTATTGTAATGGTTGTTAAAGTTGCAATTAGATTCTGGGCAATTTATTTTTTATGAAAATAATGCTGTTGCCACATAGCTTAATAGAATTTAATTTAAGATCAAAACACAGAATTAGATTATTAAGAAGATTTTAATAATA
Organism: Whitmania pigra; assembly: GCA_021613335.1. Lineage (NCBI taxonomy): Eukaryota > Metazoa > Annelida > Clitellata > Hirudinida > Haemopidae > Whitmania > Whitmania pigra. Next base: position 4,561,328 of record JAJTWR010000299.1, read on the forward strand.
AAATTGAACAATATAAGACATAATCACTAATATAAATTAACATTTAAAATCTTAACTGTTAGCCTTGAACTATTATAAGGCATGCCACCGACGTCATGGAAACAAACGGGTGGAAGGAGATGGTTGTCACGCACCCACACCTCGTGGCCGAGGCATTCCGTGCCTTGGCCTCCCAACAGAGCCTGCCCCCTGAGAGGCCAAAGAAGCGTGTGAAGGTCGCATGATTGTCACCCCGACCTTTCACCTCTGCCGCAACCTTTCCGATGCACTAGGAAATGATGTTCTTCTGCACAGCAGCTTTCCTCGATGCCATTGTTGTTGTTTTACAGATAATCTTTTGTTTTTCATTCTTCTCATATCTCATTTTAAATGAAATGATGTTTGCTGTGATGATAACAATGATGTCGACAAGATTGGGAAGTGCTGAGATGTTAATGTTGGTGGCGGGGACAAATAGCATTTGCCATATTGATGATGCTGATGGCATAAAGGTAGATATTACTCTAGGCTGTATTTTCCCAGCCATCAGCTTGTGAGACTTGCTCTTAGTTGGCCTTGCTATGACGGGGCGGGTTGGTCACTTTTGTCCGAACCTCTTGCCCACTCCTTTGTACCCTATTTGTCATTTTCAATATGCCTGCAATCAAGGCTTGAAATTTGGTTTTAAGTGGAAAAACATTTCCCTAATGCATGCTGATTTGTTGGAAATTAATGCGTAGTTTGTGACTAAGAACAAATTAATCTCTGTGCTACTTTTCTTTTTCATTCTTGGTTTTGATTGGTTCTTGGAAATACTGGAGTATTCATTGATGAATCATTTGAATGTATCTATTATTTCTTGTAATCACTTCTTCCATTGACATGGCTATGCAGCTCTTGACTGATTGGTGATCGATTGTTGTATTGATGTGTATGCGTACACGCATACGCATTGTGTCATGCATTGCCTGAATGCAAAAACTGTACAAAAAGTGTAAATAGTCGGTTTGCCATAGCTCTGACTTAATCTCTTTGTGTATTTCTATGTATTTGTTTCTCTTAATCGTACATCAACGTGATTGGGTCTACAGCATCTAATTACGCGTTAGATTTTGCTGAAATTATTATTATTGTTACTATTTAGTTAACATTTATCATTATTAATGTAGCATCATTATTATTATTAGTAAACGTTGATGTCTCTTAACGAGATTATGACGTAAATAAAATTCTGTCTGGATGGTGGTTTGCTTCGTTTCTTGGGATGTTCAAGACTGCCTTGGTTGTAATGGCAATTGTGAAGGAAGTATTAAAGATGACATCGCAATTATTTACTGTAATTTCGTCGTTAATTATCCTATGGTTTTTGGATATGGAGCACTTTCTTAAAGTTGTTTGGCTGAATGTGATGTAATTTGATTAGAATAGCGAAAGGGCCTATCAGGTTTTGAGTCTAAAATATCACAATCATGACCATTTTTGCTTTTCTATTGACGGCTGTCGTGGCATTAGGGATACTTGATGACTGTGCCTAGTTTGTGACTTTAGCTATGCGGTACCTAGTTGTATTTTTATATTTTGCACTAGCTACACCTGCCAAGCCTCAAGTGACTCAGTCTGGTTAAATGGAAAAGAAAGAAAAGCGAAAGTTTCTAGTACGTTTAATTTCGCGGTGGTTATACAACAATTTTGTTCTTCCACCTGTGCAGAAATAGAGATTGTCTGGTTTGCCGACTCTAGAAAACGCGTCATATAATATATATAATATATAGTCCATGTAAGAAGCAATCCGTTCCTAGATATAATCCTAAAGATTGGCCATAAGCTTTGTTTGCACTTTGTTTATGATGTTTGCACCAGTCTAAAAAGATAGAATAGAATCGCAATCGTAGGATTGAAGATATCTTCACCTTTGAAAACTCTTGTCAATGTAGTTGCTTCTACGATAGAGGGACGTCATTTCAGCAGTTTCCAGGGGGGAGGGAGGCAAACCCTTGCACAGCTTGAGGAGAGACCGTTTTTTGCTTCTAGTCAAAATTCAAGGAGGCCAGTGGCGCAACCAGTGAAAAATGCTGGGGGGCTCAAGTTTAGAAAAGGGACGAAAGCCCGACGCAGTCGAAAAATTTTTGAAACTGTTCAAATCAAAACTACCAATTATAATTAATAAAGAATTAAAGTTAGAACAGATTATTATTATTAATGAGTTTGACTATCTTCTGTCTAAAAGTTTCAAACCAGTTAAATCCCCTTACCCCCCTCCCCCCCACCAAAAATAAACTCATCGGATTTGGAAAAATTGCAGGGTCTCTCCTATTAGGCCTGGGGAGGCTTGCGCCCCCCCCCAGTCCCCCTAGTTGCGCCACTGAAGGAGGCCAACGTGCAAAACTTGAGGAGATGACCTTTTTTGGGGGTCTGGTCTAAAAAAAGTCAAAAAAGCCTAAAGGAATTGCCCCCCCCCCCCCCAAATTACGTTCCTACTACTACTCATTAATTTTTTACTTCAAACCGCTTGCCGTTGTAAAGCTTTGGCTGGTTGATATTTCGCAACATGACACGCCGATTTTCAATTGCAGTCAATCTTAATCCGGCGGTGGTCCTGGGACTTGGAAGGGAAATCCTCTTGCCAATTTCCCTTACATATATCGCAACACCACATACTAGTAACATAAATAATACACTTTTCGTTAGGAAATATTGAACGAGCATTATTCTTCCAACGAATAAGCACGCAATGAAATGAACACGAGTTGTACTTGTCAAACTTATTTACGTAGAGAAATTCAGTTGTTTTTTAAATTTAATTCAATCAAAAATATAAGTAAGTGTAAAAGTATATATAATTGACCTGATGTATTTTTATACGTTTGCAGACATTGGTCGAGAGAAGCGATAAACTGATCAAGAAACTTTCCATGAAGAAATTGTCCATGCTGATAATCTGAAAATAAACGAAACGTCAATGTACAATGTGATTGGAAAGTAACTCCCTATTTTTAAATAATACCAGTTTATTTAATTTTTAAGATATAAAAATTGAACGGGATACGAAAGTATACAGTCAAATCTCGTTGCTATGCCACCTGTCGGGACCGAGCAAAAGTGACATAGTAGCGAGGGTTTGTAAAAGTGGTCTTATTTTCTCAAATAAAAACGCCTTTATTCTTAAAAAACGGATTTATTTTTTCAAGTTATCCATCAGCTCTTCCAAAACTCTCAAAAGAAGAAATAACAAAAGAACGACTGATTGAAAAAGGAAAGGTTCTAGAATCAACCAAAGAATAACAATAATCTAGATTTTAAAATAAAATTCAATTAATTTAGTTTATTGATGGGTAAATTTATATAAACAGTCATTAGATTATTATAAATATTCGAACACTGCGCAGAAATACAGACTTTTTCACGACTCGTGCCTTTTAACAGTCTCACAATAGTGGCATAGTAGCGAGAGTAGGGAGTGGCATAATAAATTTATTTTGTATTGAATTTTGTCGGGACCGAGTAAAAGGGGTATAATAGAGAGAGTGGCATAGTACCGAGATTTGACTGTAGCATGGTTTTTTTATCTAAATTGAATTTGATAATTATTATATTGATAGTGATGACGTAATCATCACCTTCAACAACTACCCTCTTCATCATCATCAGCATCACCACCACCATCAACCTCACTGTACTCACAAAATCTTCAGCGAATTAAAATGTCCGATGTCGAAGAATTTTCCGCCTGCGACAGCCTTGTCAACGAGAAGCCAAGGCAAGCAGCCAAAATATCTTACTGGCTTAAAAACACATGAACACACACAGGATATTAAAATACAGTAAAAGTTAGGAACAGAGGACATCTTTAGGATAAGACCAAACAGTCATTCGAGGAGGTTTTGGATCTTAAAAATTCATGTTTCTCACCCAATATTTTTGCGGAAAATTCAGTCTTATAGCATTTGCAATTATTTACTCCACTGTTTCTCAAATTCTACTTAATAGAATTCAACAGGTTCAAATCGACTGAATTTGATCAGAAAACAAACATCGTGTAAAGGGCATCATTCTTACAAAGTAAAATTTGAAGAATCTTACCTGTGAACAGTTTTATGCATATGTGATTGTTAACGAGGACTTTTTTCTGCGAAACGTTGGCACCTCCAAGCAGCATGGTAATCATGTAATTAATAAAGATTATAAGGTAATGATTGTACAATTGACTGTTTAAATAATGTTTCTGACATTTCGAAAAAGGCATCTATTGAATTTATATTTGTTGTTTAACATGACCGTTTCTTGGTCGATTCACTAAGATTCAGCTATTCTAATAAAATTGTACTGATTGTCGGTTTAATCCGAAACAATTCAAACGAAGCATTCAATATGTCCTCCTTTGTCCTCTTTTTTGTTTTATTACGTCCTCCTTTTGGTGCCCACGTATCTGACAACCCTAGTCAAGTACAGGGAAGGTTCTTATAAATATTAATATCAGATATTAGATCAACTTTATTAGCAATTTTAAAAATAATAAAATTAAATTGATTCAAAACTTTTGTTTTATTCATTTGTGATATCTGTAGTCATCATAGTGACTACGTAGCAAAATAGAATAAAGTACGTGACCGCTGCATTTGAATATATCTTGATGAGTTAAAAGTCTAGTATTTTAATAATACTATGATAACTGGATAAACAGATGGATAAATGTTTTTCTGATTAGATATATTAGGCGCTCCATTACTTTAATCATTATCCCTAAATTTTTAAATTATGCTATCAGTTAAGTTAGACAAAAGTATATTTTTGCTAAGAATTGTTATTAATATGCTATAAACTATCTTTTTAAACTTATTTTAAATTATTTTCATTAAAATCTCTGTAATCAATTTAATAATTATATATATATATATAATTTTTTAATAGTTTTTAAATAGAATCAAAATCTCAATAAATTAATTAAAATTTAAACAAATTAATTAACTTTATTAATTAATAGGCAATATAATTAATCTTTGGGTATTGATGGGGTAATGAAAATAATAATATAAATAAGGTCTGTTAACAAACTGCAATTTATCTACTCTAGACGATTTTATTAAAAGTTAATTTATTGTCTTTCTAATTACATAGTATCTACATTTACAAGTCCTGAGCGTATTTAAAAATGTCTGATGTCGAAGATATTTCCGGCAGCGACGTCGATTCTGACGATGAGTTTTCGACTCATAAGAAGAGTAAGATATCGAAAGAGAAGCAGATTTATGGCATCTTTGCTGACACTAGTGAGGAAGATGAGCCTAATGACACTCAGAAAGTGAATTTTGTTTCTCAGGGCTCCAAGGCAAGCAGCATGGTCATCAAAAAGAGGTACGCTGAAAGCTCGGATGAAGATGAGAAGCCAAGGAAAGTAGCCAAAATAACTATTAGTCAAACAAATTTTAAATTATTTAGCCATGGCATGGGCGAGATTGGAGCTTGGGAAAAAAACACAAAAGGTATTGGATCAAAACTCATGAGCAAGATGGGTTATGTGCCTGGAGGGGGGCTAGGAAAAAACTTGCAAGGCATTGCCACTCCAATTGAAGCCATACAGAGGAAAGGACGTGGGACTATTGGAGCTTATGGATCAGAAAAAACAAAGGGTTCCTCCAAAAGCGAAGGGAGAAAATGCAACCAAGAAAAACAAAGCAAAGATGCTATTAAGGGCAAATCGACAAATGCACACGACAAATTCAGAACAAAACGTAACAAAAAATATGTGACCATTGATGAGCAAAGACTGGAAATTGATGAAGATGTACCTCCACTTGGAGTTCTCAAAACATCTGATATCAAAGTGATAGACATGAGTGGAAAACATGCAAAGGTCTTCACAGGGTACGAAAATATCAGACAAGCTAGTGCTCCAAACATTGATTACATTGACCTTTCTTTAGATGAAGAAGCATTTGAAGAACCAGAAAATATGAAACAGTTCAATGAAATAATAGAAACACTTGAGGATGAGCTGTTTCATATTGATAGAAAGTTGGTCCACGAGAAAGACAAATTTGAAGTTTTAAATGCAGACTTTGAGAAGTTCAAGAAGATCTATGACCGGGAAGAGGCAGACATCAGAGCAATGGAAGAAATCGCCAACATATTGGATGAGTGCAAAGATTCTTGTGATAATGAACCATTGGTAGTTGCATTGAACACTTGTTCTGATTGTTTTTCTTTCCTCAAATTAGATTTTGAGGATGAAATTAACAGGCTTGATATTTTCACTGAGATTATGGAGTTCATCTACCCGGCTGTGGAAAGAGCCTTCAAAAATTGGGATGCTCTGAAACATGCCAAAGAGGGGGCACAGATAATGGCCCTTTTGGATGAGGTTCTTACACTCTTGCCTCAGCCAGGACAAGACAGCTATGCAGTCATACCAGGCTGTCCTCATAAGCTAAAGCCTTTTGATGTCATTCTCTATGAATCCGTTTTCCCAAAGATTTCCCTTGCGGTCAACAGCTGGGATGTGAGGAATCCTCAACAGATGATTGAGATTCTTCAGTGGTGGGATGTCATTCTACAAAAATGGATGATGACTAAGCTCTTTGACTATTTTATATTTGGGCGACTGCTGAGTGCCATCCAGAACTGGGATTTTGGAACTGAAATGTCAACTATTGCATCTTGTCTCAAACCTTGGATCAGAGATATTGGGGATAAAATGATTATCATATCCGCAGTCATCCGTCAAAGATTGAGCACCTTTCTCTCCTCATGGAATCCTCTTCCTGGTGATGCCAATATTGTCACCAAAGGCTGTCTGGATATATTGGAAGTTACTGATAGGCATGCTTTTGTTGTGGAGCATGTACTTCCGAAACTGGTTAAACAACTAAACAACGCTTCTATTAGTCATTTGGATTCATGTTTCAGACCATTGCAGTTGCTACTTGAGTGGGCTGATTGTATACCACACCAAATTCTGGTAGACACATTGAGTAAACATTTCTTTTCAAAACTGACACAGACCTTACAGCTGTGGATTAGAAGCAGGCTGATTGACACAGCTGAAGCCAACAAGTTGGTCCTAAATTGGACATCTTCAATTCCTCACAGAGTTCTTATGCCATGCATCCATTGAGTAATTAGATAAGATTGGCTTAGATCATGGATTGATCTTTATTTACATTATTTATTAAATGTTGAAGTGTTACACAAGTCCTAACATTAATTCATTGACTTTATTACATGTTCAAATTTTTTTTGGTACAGGAAGTAAATATTAATTATCATTACAACATTGAATTGGTTTTAGGGAAATTTTATGCATGAAGCATAGATAATTTAACATTAGATTGATTTTTTTTATTAAATTGAAATTTGTTTTTTCCTAAAGCAGGACTGTGTCACCAAAATAATAAAATCTAATGTTTGATAACTACAAACATACCATATTTAGTATGTGCATCTTGCAATTCTCGGTTGTTTGACAATTCTGTTTCGACTTCAAGATATGATTAAAAAAATGATGCAGCAATCGAGATGACGAAAAAATAAATAAATGAACCATGTGATTTTTATTAGTAGTAAATGAAAATGTTCAGTTCATTTTAATTTACGACGATGAAGTTAGCAAGACTTCAGCAAAAACTTTGACATCCAATAACTCTGGAACGCTTAGAGCTAAAAATATAAATTTCTCTTTGTTAGAAAGGTCTTGCTTTAAAAAATGATGCGCGTAAAAAAATGTATTTTGAAAAAAATGAATTGTTGGTTAACGTATAAGGCTTTGAGTGCCGATAATGTAAAATTCCTTAACGTGCTTGAAATTTTAAAAACATTTAAAGTCTACAGATTATTTCCTTTCTAAAAAATATATGTTTCGTTAACGTGTCTCCAGCGCAAGTACCGAAATTTAATTTAAAAAAAAGACCGATTTTGTGTTTACCATAGATGTAACACATTTAAATGGATCAATTTACGTTACTTTGTTATTTTTCTGTTATAAAAATTAATAAATTTAAATTATTTTTTAATATTTAGTGTTCGTTAGCAACGATTGCACTAAATGGGACTGACGTATCCAAAGACATTTGGTTGAATTACAATTTCAACTCCAAATACGTTCTTATTCCTTATAATGACGGAGGCAGTCACTTTGTTTGTTTCATTGTTATAAATGACTCAAAAGAAGTACTATTTTACGATCCGATGCCAGGAAAGAGTCGAAAACTGGAAAAGATGAAGATATTTTTTGATTCACTTTGCAGAAGCTCAAAAACTGGAAAAAAGATGTCGGTGATTCTAGCAGCGGTCGACAGCGGTGAGGGGGGTCCGGTTTTTTTGCAAAATTTGAGTCTCGTAAACATAAAAATTATATAAATGATGCATATGTATATATATTTCGAAATGGGAGATAATGACCTTTCTGAATATTATAAAATTATTAAATTCACTAAATTTTATTATTATAAAAATTGCTTGTAAAAATTAATTCGTTATAAACTAAAACTTTTTAACATAGAAATCTATTGAGGTTTATATAATCTTGTAGGGCTAATAAATATCTTCAAAATGACATATACCATGGCACAATTCCATGTATCAATGTTGGGATATCACGCCTCAAAGTTTTACAGACGACCGAATCACTGCGGTTATATCTTGTGGCTTAAGTGACTTGTAACATGAAAATGTTGCAGTAAATGGTACATGTCATTTGCATGTAGATACATTATTAAATAGTAATATAGTTAATTGTGATGAGCTAATAAAGGAGTTGTGAATGTGGAGAAGTCTGATATGAAACATGTTGCTAAGATTATAAAACAAGCTGGCAAATATGCAACTTATAAGTCATAAACAAAAAATAATAACTGCTAATTGAAGAAATACAAAATGGAAAGAACATTTAAAGCAAAGTTTAATGGAAAAGAATTCTTCTAAGATATTTTACGGTTATTCTATGATTAAAATATTAATTATTTAAAAAAATTTTACTAATTAATTTTACATTTAATAAATTTGTCATAACTAATTAATTTAACAATTATATTTTTGCTCTTTTTACTATGACCAGTAGCAAAACAAATCACTCTTAGTGTAGAAATCTTTAAAGTCATTCGATAATATACATCCAAACTATAGGTCCAAAATATTTAATTTTATTAAGCTTATCATAAGATATTTTATAAACCGATTACGCTTCAAAAATGTTAGATATTTCAGAGATGCCTTACTCCAGTAATGAGGTAAATTATGATCAACTGGATGATTTGGAGTTAATATTCCGTAGAATAAGCATTTCAGATGACGATTCCCCAGATAAAACAACAATCAGATATGAAAACTCTGCAAATGAAAAGATCACTCCCACTGAGACAAGAGTGAAAAATAGCATTCCAGTCAAATCTGACATCAAAAATGCATGCAAGCTTACAAACAACTTTGTGGCACACACAAGCAGGCCGGTCGACTCCAAAAGTTGTTCGACGTGCAAAGAAGGAGGAAAATTAAGTGAGAGGGACGATCCCGTTTTGGCTGATTGGGAAAAGCACAGCAATGGAATCGCAGGGAAACTCTTGAAAAAGATGGGCTTCCAGCCTGGAAAGGGTTTGGGAAAAAATCTGCAGGGCATGACAAAGCCAATTGAAACTGCATTAAGAAAGGGTAAAGGGGCAATAGGTTATTATGGGCCAGAGAAAAGTTTCATTAAAAGTGGTACAACTCAAAATTTAAGGAATAACACAGTGCGTGCACTAGGAAACATGCCCATAAAGCATTCAATTCCAAACTTAAATCCTCGAAATGATTTGAAACCTAAAAATAACAGCTTATCAAGCAACATCACCAAACCGCCAGAATCGAGCGACATATTATTGAATTCAAAATCCATAAATGTCATAAAAAATTTTAGTGATGTCACAAAGTTGACAGAAGTTAATTGCTCTGACCAGCCATCAACTTCAAAACTCAGAAATATTGGGAAATCTATCCATATCAACACAAATTCAATAGATGGGAAGAATCTCAGCAAGTCGATGGACTCAAATCTTCCTGAAAAGATTGATAAATCAAGTGCAAAACCCAGAAAAGCTGAAAAGCTTCTTGACACAGCAACGGGAGTGGATACAGACCAGGATGAAAATTTTAAGTTAGACAACAAAGAGCCTGATCAATTTGAGGAGGACCCCTTGGACATACTGAGGTCACATTTAAAAAACTTGAAAATCAGGCGACGGGACAGTAAGCTTGAAAAAGTCACAAAGTGCCTCAAGGAATGCAGGGAGGCCTGTCTCGACATTAAATTAGTTGATGCCCTGGATATCTGCTCAGACCTTTTAAAGACTCTCGAGTCAAACAGAAACAATCAAGTTCTCTATGAAAAGATCACAGCTGAAGTGACTGAAATCATATCGGATGCAGTGGAGGAAGAGTTCCTCTATTGGGATGCCATCAAGGAGTCCAAAGAAGGGGCACGTCTCATGGCCCTCACCAGGGAAGTCCTTTTGCTCATGCCCAGACCTCTTCATGAGAAAGGTGAAGTGATGCTTGGAGAATTTGAGAAGATTGTCTGGAATGTTATTGTGCCTAAGGTTAAGGATGAAATTGATCATTGGAATGCCAAAGAGCCCAAAGAAGCACTTGCTCTCTTTTACTGGTGGGAACCCATTTTTAACCAAGACATGCTTTCAGATATTGTCGATAACCACCTCCATATCAAATTGGAGTCAACTCTCCTCGGGTGGGATCCGATCAGTGATGCAATCCCTGTAGAACTATGGATTCGACCATGGATCCAGATGCTTGGCAGAAGAACGAGGACATTTTATCCAATCATTGTCCAGAAACTTGCAGATGCACTGGTTTCATTAGAGGCTGAAGAGTTCAACTATGATATGCTGATGAAATCAGGATTCTCCATTGTCGATGAAAGAACCAGGTTCTCTTTTGTGGTTGATCACATCATGCCAAAACTTGCAAGATATCTTAGGGGCATTCACTTCACTCTGGTTGAACAGGACTTCAATCAATTGAAAACAGTGACAGACTGGGCAGATTGGGTCCCCATGAAAATTGTTGCAGACTGTCTGGTGGAAAACTTCTTTCCTAAAGTGATACGAGTCCTTTCAGTTTGGCTGAAATTAATTCAGATGCCAGAACTAAGTCTTTGGTTAGCAGGATGGTTGAATCAAATTCCAAAGAAGTTAAAAGGCAATCCCTCTGTCAGACAATGCATAGATGATGTCATGGTCGTGATGGAATATGGCATGGCAATGTCAGCAAAAAACAACTTTTAAGGCTTGTTTCAGAAAGTTGTGTGCAATATCAATCAATTATTATATTTAAGAATGATTGAAACAACTTGTATTTGTTTTGATGTTTTGCTTGTTTTTAACAATATTTTCCCCTCATTTCTTCTTGTGCTACCAAATTTTTTATGCATGGACTATTTCTTGCAGAATTTTTCATTAGAAATTGTAGATAATTTTTTATAAAATTAGTTTCAAAACATAATTATTAAATCTAATTAATAAAACATCAAAATACTATTTCTGCCCTTTCACAAAAACTATTTCTGAATAATTCTATATTCTTGGATGAGTTAATAACATTGCATCAATTTAATTTTTGTTTTATGCATAGAGTCCGGAATGTGCTAAACCATTAGCCAACATTAAATCAGAAATATGTAATTTAAAAAAATCTTAAATTTAAAACTAAAAGTAATATTATACCAGTATGTTTATGGGCAATAGCTTACAAGGCAAATAAAATCTGATCTATACAATAAGCTGTCCCTAAGCACTGTCATCAAATGCAGCTGGGAACAAAATTAGGTTGTCTCTGATGTGGTCAAACTTATGCAGTTCAAGTTGGCAAATCTTCATGAAATTTAACTCAACAACAGAATCAACTTTAAGCTGCTCATCAGCAAAATATCTTAACCTCAATAATATCTTAACATCCATTCTGATTTGCTTCTCGGCTTAATTAGGTCTAAAGGGCTTCAGGAACCAAGAAATTATCCATGTTGTCAAGAGGGATGTAGAAGTACATGTGGTTGCCCTTGTAATATTCCACAATTGATTTGGTATCCAGCCTGTTTTCCTACAACCAGTGTTAGAAATTTGTGATATGCTCTTCATTTTGCTCAAGAGAGAAAATAATTTAGAAAATATACTTCTATATACAAGCATGTGAATGTGAGATTTTTTAAATCAATGAGTCCTAGCCTCAACAAACTGTGCCAGTCGCTTTGTGACGCGTTCTACGGCGATGTATATAGAGAGCTTGCAACTGATTGGGTAGGCAACGCTGACCGCCCTGTCGGGCTTTGGAAACCAATACTTCTTGAATCCATTGATTTGGAGAAGATTGTGGAATCGTTCATTCTGAGATGTTAGCACAATTTCATTCAGAAATGCTGCCCCAATAGCACATCTAAGCTTGCTATCTTCCACCTATTTGGAATGTTAACAATAGCTATCATCACCTATATCTGTATCTACATTTATAGATGCAAATTATGCTAGTCAGAACATTTTGTAATTTAACATACTTAACGAAATCTTATCTATAATTTACAAAACTGACTTGATAAATATTGCATTTAAACTTTTAAACTTAGCTTCTTAATTGGTCAATAGTAGAGTATCATTGCAGTGGGTTAAGTTTGCTTATTCTAGGGCAATTACTTTTGCGGAATAAATGCATTACCAATTTTGGATCATCGTAGTAAATGCCAAATCGATGAACAGTCGGAACAAGAGTTGACAATTCGGAAAATGTAGTACGGCATTCTTCGTATGGGCCTTCACAATATTTATAAAAGGCCATGAAATCCCCAACGGGAGGCGGACCAACTCTGATTTCAATTTTATGAAATACACCCAAATAAGCCAAAATAGCGAGAACAAAAAGCAAAATGAGACATGAAATAATTAGAATGGCCTCAATCATTGTCGGTTCAGGGGCCATTATAACAAGTAGAGGCAATTCTTAAGAACCGCCTTAAGTTGTATTGTTGATAATTTTAGTTCTTGTGCTGTTGATGGTTTAAATTGATTAACGATTCAAATGATTATTTTACTGTAAAATATTTATTTTATTATCTAAAAACTATTACAATTATTTTTAATATAATTCAATTTTTTGTAAAATTTTTCAATCTTATTCTAATGCTTTTTGTGCATCATTAAAAGCTTTATTTGCATTATAAAAATATTAAAGCAAGATTGGCAAATTTTATCACTGGGATATAGAGCTTTTTATATAGCCATTTAAAGCTTATCTAAGTAGATATCTTCAAGTTGGCTAAAAAGTGGGAGGTACATTGGAGCAAAATTTTTGCATGGTTTACATATAAATATTATTGAAGGTCCTACTATGTCCATGTGAACTGTTTGAAATCGATCATTGAATGGATACATGGGCTGTTCTGGGATACTCTTGTTGTGACGATTGACCTTGGCTTTCTGACAGTCTAAGCAGTTGTTGACCCATTGTTTGATGTCCCCTTTCATTTTAGGCCAATAATACCTTGTTGCAATCAAATTAGTAGATCCTCGTATACCTGGATGTGCCAGATTGTGAAGGTGCCTAAAGACCGATTGTCTTTGTGCTAAGGGAACATATGGACGGGGATAAATTGAACTGTTTTCGCAAAGAATTGTCAAGTCCGCAGAGAGTTGATGGGACGTGAGAGAATCCTTGCACTTTTGTATTTCTAGATCTTCAGTCTGTGCTTTCGCAATACTTGCTAGATCTGGGTGTTCGAGTTGTAGAGCAGTGACTGGCCTGGAAAGTGCATCTGCTACTATGTTTTCAGCTCCTCTGATGTGATGTATTTCAGTGACATATTCAGAGATGATGGAGAGATTTGTTGCATGTGGGTCTTCTGGTCCCTGTTGGATTGAAAAGCTTGGCAGATGGGTTTGTGGTCTGTAAATAAATGGAGTTCTCTGCCTTCAATGATGTGTTTGAAATGGAGGACAGCTGAGTATGCTGCCAAAAGCTCTTTGTCAAATGCAGAGTATATTGATTCTGTTTTAGATAATCTCTTGGAATAAAAAGCAGGTGGATGTCCTGAGGGCAGGTTTTCAGCTGACTAATGGAACTGCAGATTGAGGTGTCCATGTTCTTACAAGAGAAACAGAGTGACCTTGGAAATATATTTTGTCTGCCAGAATTCAGCCTATCACTGGCATATTTGGCTGACATTTTCACCCATTTAAATGAGCTTAACACTAAGATTCAGGGTCCTAACATGACCGTTATTGATGCTGGTGAGAAACTAAGTTCATTCCTGGAGAAGCTGGCCCTTTGGATCAGAAGAGTGGAGAATAACAACTTTGCCAATTTTCCAAGATTAGAAGAATCTTTGCAACCCAGTCTGGATGCAGCTGGCACCATACCAGCTTCTCTTAAAGGTGACATTTTGGCTCACCTAGGAACTCTGATGGCATCATTTCATGAATACTTTATTATGAAAGAGTTGCAGCTCAGGTCAGGAATCCATTTTTGGTCGATTTGGAAAGTGTGGATGATCAGAACTTGGCCAAAGATGATCTCATTGATCGAAAGCACAAAGAGTTGCTAAAGAGGGAGTTTCAGGTCAAGAGTTTGGCTGACTTTTGGTGCGCCATGATGATACCATACCCAGTTCTAGCCAAAAGAGCCATGACAGCCATCATTCCTTTTGTGACTACCTACCTCTGTGAAGCTGGATTTTCAACCCTGTTGACAATCAAAACAAAATCGCAAAACAAACTTGATGCAAAGGATGACATGTCAAAATCAAAGCCCAGATTCCATCTACTTGTGAACAAGAAGCAGGATCTTCACATTAAAAATTTGCTTTCAAAATACATTGTGTGGTTCTTTTTTAACAGTAAATTCTTGTTCCTCTGTGTATTTCTTAAAAAATTTTGATAGGGGGCCGTGGACCACATTTTGTCCTCTAGGTGGGCCGTGGGCACGAAAAGGTTGGGAATCCCTATAATCCCTATTTGGGAATCTAAAATATTACACAGAAGAAAGTGCACAGACTCAAAAAAGAAAAAAAATTAGGAGGAACGTTGCATAAGACCTGGGCGCATATAATATAGGGCAGGAAAGTTCATTTAGAGGGCAAGGTATAGTGACCTCCCAATGTTTTGGAAAAGTGATTAATTATCGACAATGCTGCCATAAGTAATCCAAAATGTACTTAAGTATAAGTACAAAGTACCTGGGTCTGAAGGTACTTAAGTACAAGTACAAATATTTTTGGGGACCTTCATTGATCAGAGATAATATTCGTTATCTTCAATATAATGTTAAGACAAGTATAACAGAATTTATATTTATCAATAAAATTGTTTATTCTTTTTTAAAAGAAGCAGTGTTTCAAAATATTTGTCTCAGACTCTGTTATGCTGAGGAGTCAGCATAAGACCAGCTTGACTGAATAGTCTTTTAACAGGTGCATATGATGGAATGGTTGTGTTAAACTTGAAAAAGAGTTTTTTTTGACTGCTGGATACCTATATGCAATAGCCATAAATTATAAAAAAAACACAACTGTTTTCAAAACTTAATTTGTAAAATTACAATGTGCACCTGCTCAGCTGATTCAAGTCGTGTGATGGATCATTCGGTTCATATCATATGGTACTGAACTGCTGAAAATGACGGAGAGACAGGGCCATCCCCGCCCCTCCCCAAAATACGCCACTGGGACCATGAATACTTGTACTTGTCCCAGGTCTAGAATACACATTTAAAACTTTTTTCAACTCAATTTCAACACTTTCAAAGTTTTTATTTATCTTTAAAAGTAAAAGTTTCTGAAAAGTCAAATCATGTAGCCCAGTAATGCACAATCTTTTTTTGACCGAGGGCCAGAAACAGAGCTCGGAGAACCTCTGGGATGAATGAGACCGTGTAAAATAGATTCCAAATTTTATACCTCATCAACATCAAGAGACCATCACAGGAGAATAAAGACAAAGTTGTAAACTAGATGGGCTGAGTAAATCTTGACATTCTTAAGTTAACGACAGTATACAAGTCAGTGTCATGGCTGAGTCTGCAGGTCCGCAATTTTGTGTGATTTTTTGAAATATCAGGCCATATGTTCGTAGTTTTCACTGAAAGTAAACAAACAACAACAACAACAGTGGAGCAGGCTGTGGAGGTCCACGATGCAGCCCAAGCTGGTTGGTGCGGCATAGCTGCGCATGCCATGGACTAGGGACTCGGCTGTTTATTAGTCAATCGAGAAAGAATTTTTGAATTATTATTTATAATGTCGGTTCATTCACAATTTTACGAAAATTGAAAAAGGCCGATTTGTTCACTTTTCCTGTTAGCCTTCGCGGTCCACATGATGGCTGGTAGCGGCCCTGATGTGACCCACGGGCCAGACGTATATTATAACAATCTCTCCATAGGAGCTGATGACAGCAGCATTGTGTTACCGGTACCGAACAAATACTTGATTCAAAGCATGAGATTACAGCCCGCATCAGATAAAACAATTCATCATATTGATACTGTTTGCCTTGTCACAGTGCTGACTATCCTCACTTGTAATTATAAAAATTTTACGTCAAGCATATTACAAACGTTTTTATCACTGTTATCAGCAATTTTACGACTTTCGTTCGCAATGATGTCGAAATAGCGCTAACACAATAAGGAAGATGCATCGATTGTCAAATGATAATGTCACTGATTTATAAAGATTTTTAAATATTTTAAGTACATAAATTTTAATTGATTTTGTGATTTTTACATGAGAAAAAAAATCTTCAATTATAAAAAGTGATTTGAAATAAAAAAAATCACACAAAAAATAATGATTTAAAATCTAAATATCACAAAAAGGACTTTATTTCGCGATTATAAATCATTTGATTTCAAATACTACCCATCACTGCAAATCAGTTCGTCAAATTAATAAAAACAAAGCTGTACAAAAGTTGAATAAATGTCAGGCTAAGTAGTCACAATAATGGCACTAAAGTTGGCCAATCTTAAAGTTAAGACAGCTGCAAAATGCCTTTAAGACACTTCTCATCTTTTATACCATTAGTCAACATCACAAGTATTCAATTTTGATTTAAGTTTTGTTTTCATTCAGTCCTGAAGAGCTTCCGGAACCACAAATTTGTCCATGTTGTCGAGAGGAATGTAGAAATACATACGGTTGTCCATGTAATACTCCAAAACCGCTTTAATATTCAACCTGTTTTCCTGTGATATTTGAGGCATAATTTACTAGTGACTGATTAGTAACTACTTTCGCATAAAAACCAAATTCATAATAATAATAATTTTTTTTAACTGTATAGAACTTATAGAAAAAATGATTCCTGAATCCTAACATCCATGAACCGTGGTAGAAGTTTGTAAACACGTTTCATGGCAATGTATAACGATAACTTGCTCCTTATTGGATATTCCACTGTAACTGCCTTATCCGACTTCGGAAAGCAAACTTTTTTGAATCCATTGTTTTGGAGGAGATTACAGAATTGTTCGTACTTATGTGATGACACGACTTCTTTAGGAAATGCTGCTCCGACAGCATACTTAAGTTTGCTGGCTTCCACCTATCAGAACAAAATTGAGCGCTTGTCTACTTACAGAAAACAATAATCAGCATACTTTTACAACCTTTTAATTTTGGAGAAACAAATAGCAAACTAATGCAGTGAATCAACATTACATTTAAGCTTGACATTTATCGACAAAATTATTCAACCTCTAAAAATGCAATAAACTACATTTCAAAGAAGTGGGATTTATTTGTCTGTAAAGAAGTAAATTTGAATTTATTTGTAACTTAATATGGTAAGTTTCCAAATATGTCCTCAAACATCGCAAAACTGGAGATCGAATACAAACTAATGGCCTTACCACTTTGGGATCGCTGTAGTAAATGCCAAATTTTTCAACAGTTGATGGAACAAGAGTTGACAATTCGATAAACACATCGAGACATTTGTGGTAAGGGCCCGTTCGATATTTATAAAAAGCTATGAATTCTCCAATAGGAGGCGCACCAATTTTGATTTCAATTTTGTGAAAGACGCCGTAATAAGTCAAAACGGCAAGACCAATAATTAAAATAGAACATGAGATAATCAGAATGGCCTCAAACATCTTCGATCGAGAGTGACGCAACGAGTGAAGGTAATTCTTAAGAACAGCCTTAAGTTGTCTTGTTGACAAATCTACTTCTATGCGCTATTGTAGCTGTAATTCTATGAACGTGCATTTTAAAAATGGCCTGCCAGCGAGTTTTAGCGGTCGAATGCCTAAGCAACTAAAAAAATTGCAAGGCTGGCTCCTTGTATGAAAATATCTTAAGGACGATGTTAAGCAGGTTATGATGAATGTCTTACTAATCCTTCCACTAAATCGTTGGCCTTCTGGCCTCTCCTGGGTACTTTGTTAGTCAAATATTTTCTCCAATAAAGACATACATGCACTGGTATTCAAAGAAATACTGGAGTTAATAAATTCAAGAGAAAATAAGAAGCCAAAAAAACCCCCGGCAAAACTGATTTTTTTGATTTTTGGGAAACTTAAACTTACTTTAAAGTTATTTGCATTTTAATTAGTTTTCCATATTAAATTCTTATGTTTCTATCTAAAAACCGGCATTTGTGTCGTTATACCAGCCTTTATCTTATAACATCTGCAATTGTGTTATATCTTGTGTTTGATAAAAAGTGAAGACATATTTGATAGAATAATGGAGAGGAGATTCTCACAGAAATGCTTAATGACTTTAAATGATATTTCGAGACGTTTCCCTTTAAAAATCCTGATATAATGGAACACAATCGCTATACTTCTAAAACTTATGACCGTGGAAAATTGTTAGACCTTTATAGAGCGAAGAAAAAGTAGTTCTTGCGGAGGAGGCAGATTGAGTGACCTACGGCAACATAATTCATCGTATTCGTGCGCCTCTAATCCACTACAGATGGATGGATCCCTGAGCGGTATGGCCTATAAATATACGATCTGAAATGGACCGATATTTCCATCGATCACTACTATCGACAACCAATTAAATTTAATGAAATCATGTAAATTTATCTAAGATTTATTAATATTTATAGCTTTGTAAACATGTAAACTACTGCTGGTAAATAGAATAACCAAAGATTGTAAAGCTGAATGAAAGAAAGGCTACTGAAAGGTGAAGTTTTAAATCTTCTGCCTTTTAAAAGGCTGCGGTTCCGATGCCCGTCTGTAAGATTCGATTTCCAGGACTTGGTTGGTAGTTGAATTCGTCGTTTGCGAATGGCTGGAAGATTTTCTAGAGTTTGAAATTTGTAAAGGTTTGTTTTCACTTACGTTTTAGCTAGTTGGAAATTCCATATAAAAAAAATCACTTTTTCATTCAAACATCAGTCACCATTGTAAGCTTGTTTACGATTAAAAGTGATGATAATTACTGTGATCATTGATTGGCAATTATTATAAGTTATTATTGCTTGTAACAACATACAGTCGACTGTTGAAAATACTGATTTACAACCTCAAAACATGTTCCAACTTTCTTCTCAGGAAAAACTTTTTGGAACTCTTTTTATCTCCTCCTCTTCCACAAAGAAACATCGAACGCGAAAACTTTGTCTAACAAAATATTTACCGAATTCATTAGCGTCGGTCAACGCCATTTTTGATAATTCAAGCGCTTTTAAAACGTCAAGGAACGCGTTGATCACACACAAACATCATCATCACCCCTCTTATCCATCCAGATGGTCTTCACATCACCTGTTTACACTTTTATACGACTTGGAATGTTAAGCCTCCGCTTTCACCGTGGAAATTCCTCATTCGCATAGCGCCTTATTTCAAGGCCAACAGAGAAGATGGTGATGATGATAATGTCAAAGAGGAACGGGGAAAATTAAGTCATAATTTTTATAGTCATTGCTACAGAGATCGGTCGACCATTTTGCGATCTTTAAGCTTGTAGGCGTTCAAAAATTGTTAAGATTGGTAGACCAATGGATGGATGGCAAGAAAAACATCTCTTACGAGTAAAGCGATATACCGGAGTACAACTGAAGATAATTACGAAATACTGATTGGTGTGGTGATTACATAGGATTCACTCTCAACTTTCTTCATCAATATTATCATCATCATCCACGTCGTCACCATCACTCCAACATCCTCACGCTAGTGCTAACATAGTTGAATGACGATGGTGATGATAATGATGATGACTGGTGCTGATAATGATGACACAACACCATAATCCGCGGTAACAATCAACCTAGTGTACAATCCAGATTAAAAATAAGCTCCAGTACATGAATATTCAAATCAGTTTTATGTCCTGGGCGTTGTCAGAATGCTAACGAATTTCTATACCAACAGCACTAAGAATAAATTTTTAAAAATTATTTCGCACTTCCGGGAAATTCAGTTCCCGATTTTCTGATTAGTTGGCAGGCACTTTTTGATGTTTTATCCTAGACGAAGCCATCACCGTCACCATCACCGCCATCATTATCATCATCACAATCATCATTATCATCTCAAGGACCTCTTTGATAAGGACCCCACAAGTCAACTAATAACAAATATCTGAAAAAATCATTTGAAATGCAAGCATGATGTCCTACCGCTGATAAGCAACAAGTTTGTTGTAATAAAAATAATAATAACAGCAGGAGCAGCAGCAACAACAACAACAACAACAACAACAACAACAACACAACAACAACAACAACAACAACAACAACAACAACAATAATAATAATAATAATAATAATAATAATATTAAAAATGGTCAAGATGGCAAAGATGAACTAAAGAAAACAAACATTGAAGTACGTTTGATAAATCGACATCTGAGTCAAAATTTTAAAATTTTGTCTTAATTCAGAAGTCTTTAATTTTATTTTCGATGACTTCACAGTCTTGTTTCAAATCTCCCAAATTTGAAATTTCAAATGGTTTCAATGCCAAAAAGTTCATACACAGATGATATGGTTATCTTAGTTGGTTTTGGTTGGCCTAGACATGGAATCCTACTTATACAATATATATTTAATGTGTAATGTATAGTGTATATTTAGGAGTCCATGGCTTAGGTGACTAATCTTTTGCTTTCTGAGCTGTTACCAAGCTTATTTTTATTAGTAATTCGGTCATTTAATTGTAATTTTAATTCACTAATTAACCTTCCCATTTAACTACTTTCAAATCTATCTATCTATCGTACTATATAATAACATTAATATTTACGGACTACAAAATTCAAATTAATCTTCAAAAGTGACCATGTGATGCACTGGTGTTAACTGAGGACATCGATTCAAAAATATCATTTCGATCGTTTACGAAAATAGTCTAAAACAGTATAAAAAATTAGGGACAGTGACAAAAAGAATCACGCATCGTGATTGAGGTGTGTCAGCTGCTCACCTGGAGCACCAACCAGGTAAATCTCAACAAACCCCAACACAATTGGCTGAATTCCAATTTTTCTCAACCGAATTGATCCGCTCATTGATTATTAATTACCCGATTATTTAACATACATTAACATTCATGAGATCGAGTTCTAGTCTTTGCGACCTAGTTGAATGATGAAGAGGACAAAGAAGATGAATGTCATTGGATGTTGTGACTTGGGATTTTATTAACAGAATAACAATAAAATCAATAACACTAGCACTTTGACCATCATCGTCATTATAGCTGTCCTCATTATAATTAAACATCATTATCAACTTTCTACGTCATTTTCACGGTAATCCTCCTCACCACCATCATCATAATCATACATAACTACATAACTACATAACTGTACATAACTAAGACGGCGTTATCTTGAGCCTGGCTTTGAGGGTTTCATGCATCTACACAGTGATTTTCAATGACATTCAATGACATTGTTGTTGTTACTTGTTGTGTTTATTGTCAGAATTACAAGCGACGCTTAAGTGCTGGGAAAACCAAATCTTTTGAATGGATGCATTAGAACCTTGATGCATGAATAGGCAAAATTTCAGTCATTTCTGGCATCAGTCGATTGAAACAAATGAGACGTCTGCCATTCACCTGTTAATAACGACAGGTATCAAGTATTACAGGTGTCAGACGAGTGTCCTGATGGAAGGACAGTAGTTTGCTTGGTTACTTTTAGTGAGATGCGATTTTTATTGGCTCCCATTAACAGGTTAAGCCTCTAATTGGATGATATTAATAACTTTGGAACACTTTCAGATTTTCGAATCGTCAGATTGTGATATATCGAACGACAGGTGAAGCTGGGTGTCCATCTAATATTTAATTAAATTTCAATAAAATTCATATAATCGACAACAACGACCATGACAATGATGAATTATTCATTCCATTTAATTTTCCAGGCTTATCGCCAAGGCCTAGAATAATGAATTTTGGAGTTGCTAATGAAACCAGAGAGAATGTTGTACGAGAGGGATGTTACCAAGAAATATTTCTAACAATAATATTGAGAATAGTAAAATATTGAAATTCAAAATATTGAAAGTCTTAAATATAGTAGTAGCAGTGTTGATAAATTATACGAACTGCAAAGATAATTACTTGATTACTAGGAATTTTTTAATAAATCACGACAAAAATAATAATAAAAATGAAATCAGTAATAACAACTAGTTAAATGAAAATGTTATTAACAAAGATAATGAAGAAAAGTCAGTGTTGAACAATTTGTTTGCTCTGAGAAGTTTGTTCAACTATTGAGAAATTTCTCTGCTTTTAATTAAAAGGGCTAAGGTTCAACTTCCAGTTTGAAACAGAATTAGATTTTAGAATTAACTGGATTTTGCACCAAATAAACAGGCTTCATGGCAAGTTCTCATGACGTCACATCATTGAAGATGAATTCCACTGATATGAAAAACACTTGAACGACATGAATAACATCTTTTATCGTTTACAAACCATTTTGTTTTTGTCGGCGATGATTAAGTGGCAGTCACAAGTTTTTTATTAGATTGAAATCACATTTTACTGCCAAATTAAAAAAACAGTTTTTAATAGTTTAACGTTAGTTTAAACAATTAATTAAAATAATTGTTATGATTATTACTGAACCTGTTTATTTCAACAAAGACATGATTGAAGAAAATGGTCTAACAGTGTGACAATCACCAACGTGAAATCACAGTCATCATTCTATAGCTTTACATGTCACATTATCGAAGCTTTGTAGAAACTGCGCAGCAAACGTTTAACATTTACGTGTTTTGGTCTGGTTGCAATTTTCACCGGTGGCTTTCTAGTATCAAGCCTTTGCTTTTTTCTCTATGAATTGAAAACAGCTACAGGTGCTTGTTCTAAAGGTTCTATAAAGCTATTTCGATCACAAAGCAGGGGCGTTGACTGGGTAATCGCATTAGAAGTTTATTCAGGCAATAATACTTCGTCTGAATTATTTTTAATTATTTAGCGACATGATTTAAACGCTAATTTTAAGACTTGTAAATTAAGACACTTGGAAATTATGTTTGTTTCAAGAATGTTGATCTTCTGTGACCAATTGTATGCAGCGAAAAAAAAATCAGTGAATAATTTTACATTCGGAAAGGAAAAACTGAACATACATGTACGTTTTAATGGCGATATCACGATATCACACAACTCTATGCTTTGCTCAAGAATATGTAAAAAGACAATAAGTTTGACACTACTAGTATTTGTGACTGACAAATGAATAATTAACGAAGTAATTAATTGAAAATAATTTTATTGCCTTTGTATGCTATTTTGTTTGTAGGAATTATAAATTTGATTATTATTAAATGAATAACAAATTTAAGCATGTTTATCAACTATTTGCAGATCGTTCTTACACAAGAGAAGTTCGCCTGAGATTCACAGCACATTCTTTTTTGAAGCGGATACGGACAGGTGACTAAATCACAACCAAAATTTTAAAAGTTTACAAGACCGTGATTAGTAGATCATTGCTTGACAACACAAGGACTTAAATCTAAGCCACAAATGAGTAACAGAAAGCATGGAAGAGACCCCTCGCATTTACTTAGACATCTTCCAACTGTTAATTACGCTCAATTTCGTTCGGTGGGCCACTACTCGCCAAGCAGCAAAAACGGACAAATCCTGGATGTGAAAAACCCGGAAAAAGACGAAGCAGACTTTAGCATCGATTCTTCCACAAATACGGCTTCTCTCAACCGGAGCCGAGATTCCGGCTTTTTCCAGGAGGGAACCAGCGAGTTCTTGACGTCTTCTTTCCATTTCGATAACTTTTCGTCAAAGAACAGGTCAAGAGGAGACATAGGCGAGCGGAGCAAGACTGAGGGTGTAACTTCAGGTAGCCAGAGATTCGAATCATTTCAAGATTTCGAAAAACTGAAGAACATGAGCAACTTTGAGAAACGGTCTTCCAAAAATCAGTGCCTCCAAAAAGGAGATTTATCATTTACGAAACAACCGATAAATTCGCATATTCAAAATTCTTGTTCAAAAAATGGACATTTTCTGTCGGGGGCTGAGATCTTTCCACATTCCGAAAACCTCGAAAATGCATTTCAAACAAATCAACTAATTTCCATGTCTTTTCCAAAGCGAGCTTCAGGAAAACCAGGCACAATTCAGTGCAACATCGCAGGAAAGATCATCTCTCAAAATGGAAATCTTGCAGGGGTTGCAGACAAATGTAACTCAGGAGAAGATGATTCAAGCTTTCGTGGAATTCAGAGACTAGAAAGAAATTCTAACTCAAGTACAATCAAGAAACTTCTACCAGCACCTGATGATTTAGATTATTCCCAAAAAATCACTTCCAGAAAAATCCACACTCTAGTAAACGGGAATTACAATTACGAAACAGACATTTCAGAGGAGGAGGAATCAACTGTTAACCAATGTCCAACAGAGGAATTCAACATATCAGTTGAAAAAGAAAGATTAAGAAATATTAGAAACAATGGTGGAACATGTGTGCTAAAGACTTCCGAGGCAGATTTTTCAAACAATTCCGTGGTTATAAGCGATGATTTAAAAGCGTCAAGCAAGAGTTCGATTTTGCAGGAGAGCCTGTTCGACATGTTCGGCGCCAAACTGAGCGATGTCTGTCGTCAGCTGTTGCTCTCCGACTATGCATTTCAAATCGATTCTAGTCGAACAGACATGCTGCGCGACTGTGAAAAAGCGGAAAAACCTGGAAACATCGTCTCTCAATCTGTCAGCAGTCTTCCATTACTTTCATCAAATCCGAGTTCAAGAGGGTTTCAAAGAGACTCACCTGTGGTCATCGATCACACAGAAATTAGCAGTACGTCTGATGAGGAAATGAGACCCAAACATCCAGTAAACGATTCGACACCACTTGACAACTTGAAATCTACAACGCCCGAATTCAGTCTGAAAGTTGACAGGCAGCCCATTTGGAGCATGGCACCTGCACCTCCAGTAATCCCGGGAAATGAATCGTCTAAAAAGGGCGATCAAATACCTTTGTATTACAAATTTGTCAGACAAGTGTCTAAAGACGACGCAAATCATGCAAAATCAATCGAGGAAACGAATATTCGATCGAAACAAACGATATTAACAAACGAACATTATTATGTCTCGGATGCGGTTGTATTTGACAATCATGGGTCAACGAACTTACCCCAATCCGATGGTCTCGGGTCCAAGGCCTACAAAGAACCTCAGAAAAGAATGAACGAGTGCATTGCAAACAAAAATTCGAATCTCGATGACGCGAAACTCCTAATAGAAACAAAACAAACACCAAAACTTGATTCAGGAAGGCGAAGCCATTCAGCGAAAACTTACAAAACTTCAAAAAGATTCCTTCGATTTCCGAGAGAGAGGAGCGTGTCTCGACGAAGACAAGAATATTTGCACGAAATCAGTCTTGAGATCATCAAGACCATAGAGGAAGAGCTGAGAATCAGCCATCGCTGGAATGGTATCAGCCCTTCCGAAACCATTGCAAGACGTCTTGATCGGATTCTCAGTAATCATCATCGGGATCGAGTTAATCTTGGTCTAACCGAACCTTTCAACCAGGAGCAATACAATTTATTAATCGACACTACAGCTCTTCAAGATCGAGACTATTTCTCTCATAGAAGTCCCAGGGCTCTTCCTTACCGTAGCCTTAGTCCTCCACCTTCAATCGAAAACTTAATAAGTGAAGACCAAGGATTCAATCTCGAAAAAAGATTGGCTCTGCTTCTTCGATGTGGTCAAACAGACAGTGCAGAAGGCAAAAATCGCGATTTTAGAGAAGATAACGATCTCTCTCGGGCGATGGAGACCAATGCTTTGTTTCAACTACCGCGAATGCCCTTAGAAGAATCTTTGAGCAAAGATTACCAACCAACTCTCTATAAACTGCAAGCGCAACGATCTACTTCAAAATCACATTTGGTCGATAGGATTAGCAATAGCTTTTCCACCTCTTCAAAAAATGAAGCTTTTGGAGATTGCTTAGAAGTGAAACTAAAGACCCTCAAGAAAACCAACGTCATGAAGACTAAGATTCCGTTGAATGACAAAGTTCTGGAGATCGTACTCAACGTCTCAGAGCACGAGTCAAACAGCGCTTCTAATGTCAGTCTTCCAAACGAACATACATCCGAACTCACCAAAAAGGACTTTTCAGACTGTTCCACAACCAGAGAAGGTGATTCAAATATTCTACGTGATGGAAAGAATATTATTGATTTTTCAAGTAACGTAATGATTATGAATAAAACAGAATATGCAGACAGGAAAAATGAGCACAGCGAAATGGAAAGTAACATCAACAAACTTGAAAAAGGCTTGACTCTCGTTGCTACTGAGCTCGAAGAAGAAAGACCCTCGATTGAATTTAAATTTTTGGCACCCTCTTTGAACCTTTCTAATGCTAACGGTGAAATTCTTAAATCTAAATCTTGTGAGAAAGATATTGCGGTAGGAATTCGGTCAGCGGACTTAAATAAACTTAAAGCAAAAGATGATTTGACAGACAGTAAGAAAGAGACAAATTCGATTAGTAAAGAATTGGGCGACAATGATGATGCATTTGAAACAGAAATATCTTCTCCAAGTGCCTCTCCATCGAAAAAATCATATTTTTCTCTGGATCTCGGAAATAAGTTCAAAAACTTTCCTCGGAGGAGGATAAAAATCATGCTAAGCAGCTCGTCTGATGCAGGAGATAATTGCTCCATCGTCACTCCACCTCCTCATCAGGTTTCTGTGAACAAACTCCAGAGTCATGGACAAGCAGAATGCACACTCTCGGGAGAAAATCTGTCAGACAACAACAACATTAAAACGACACGGCAAAATCTTTCCTCCAGTGACGATTTAATTTTTGGTGCTGGAACTGGTAAAAAAAGCGAGAAAAATGCCGACAAGATGGATCAAATAAAGATCAGAAAACGCGTGACTTTCAATCGTGATTTGGTCATCTCGCCGAGCGATTTGACTGGAGTTCGTAAATACTCTTCCGATAAGACCATTCTGATAAACAAGGACTCTCATGCGTCATCGCCTATCTTAGAAAGCAAACGAAAGACTAACGAGTTGAATGAAAATTCTGATTCAATAAATCCAAACCAAGTAATTCTGGTCAACAAATTTTTGGATTTCAGCGGCAACGGTCCTAAAGAGACAAGCATCTTCCAAACTCATTCTAATCAGCAGGATAACTCTAATTCTATCAACTCAAAAGAACCCTCACCAAGCAAAGACACCGCCTTGGGCATTCCGATGAGTTTTAAATCAAGGACAACCAATTTGAAGATGTCTGACGAGGAAATAGTCATAGAAGCAAAAGAATCTCTAGACTCTCTTCAGTTGATGATGAGTGGAGAGCCTTCGGAAGTTGATCCCGGCTTGACGAATCAAAAGATTTTAGCAATGAGAGCTTCCTCTTCGATGCCTAGTCCTCCAAGACTTCTCAGGAAACTGAACGCTGTTCGAGTGACCGACTTTGGAGCGGCACGAGGCATTTTGAGGAAAGCCTTCAAGGACCGAGCATTTGGGAAAGCATTCGACGACAGCGATGTGGCTGCTTTGCGTTCTAAGTCTTCCTACGGTGTGAGCAAGCGAAAGCAAAGGAGGACCAAGAATGAAGTGCCCGAGAAAGAACGAATTTTGGCGAACGTCGAGGTGCAAACCGAACTCGACTTTGCCAACAAAGAAACGCCAAACATATCAAGAAGCAGTCGCTTCAACCAATCTTGGTTCAGGGAGTCATCGTTTTCATTCCTTTCAAAATTAGGTGAATTCATGTTTTATTGTTTTATACCCAATAATAATTAACGTTAATATTTGGCAATTAAGCCTCAATAATTTGGGCAGTACTTTTAAACACAAATGGATGTTACAAAGACTGTAAGCAATTAAGATATTTAAAGTAAGTGCCATTAAATAAAAACTTTCATAATTTGAACTCTTGCTGTGGACCAAAGAATTGCCATAAATGTCCGTTAATGATTTCAAGTTATTAAATTATAAATATTTTGTTGAATTATTTTTCTAAAAGGTCTCGCAATATTCTTCGTCGCGATGGCAGTGTTGGTTTTCTATTTCATCGGTGACAGCACGAGTCTCTCATCCTCAGCTTTCGATGGCAGGAGGAGTCCGGTAGATTTCAATATTTAATTTCATTATTAATCTAAATCTTTATAACCCTCCAATATTTGTTTTAGTATGTCATAAAAATTATTTGATTTTTAATGTATGTTTCATAACATATAATAATAATAATGCAATTAATTAAGGCAGTAATGTGATAATGATGATGAAATTATCAGGTGACGTCATGAAATGACGACATTCATTTCAAGATTTTGTATTTGTTTGCCAGCTTTCTGCAGCATTCTCCATGGAATGACGAATCAGCATCATCCTCACAAAGAGGCAAGTGGATGGCTGGATTAATTTCGTCATACATCAAAGCAAAATATCTCTTCTCCTCCAGCACTTCAGTGGATTCTCAATCGACCAGTCCATACATCCTTGAGCTTAGGTGCTAGAAACGCGATCAATGTCATGCATTGACGTACTGCACGGTTCATGTACTGTGTTCTTTCCACCTGTGTTGAGTACAAATTGCCAAACGTAGCAAAAAAAATCGGCAAACACCTCAAACGAATTTCACGTTAGTTTAGCAAGAATCAAAGTCGGGAAACATATGAGGATCAATCAACTCCTCCAAAATGCAAATGTTTTTTTTTTTTCGTCAAAAAGCAGACAGATATCAGCAGCGATGCTTCGTATTTAAAGAAATTAGGCGCTTAGTAATGGTGTCTTTCGCATACAATTTTTCTTAATGAAATTCTTCATCTTGCAATGATTCTCAGATGATCATAATAAGGCTTAAATAATGTGTTAATTAGCAGTATCATAAGTTTCCAACGCCGCCAACTTTGTGTTGACTTAGTTTTTCATCTTGATGCATATTTTTTGACGATTTCATCCTTGATTATCTTTCCTTGATCAATTCGTTGGCAATTCATGGATGAGCACATAATATTTTATTCGTCTTAGTTTTATTGTAGGGCAGTTAATTATTTTCGAGGCTCCATGTAGTAATCTTGCAAGCCTAAAGAGTTCCAAATTTCAAATTTAATGAAAAAAAAGAAAAATGCTCGGCAAAAGAAAGTTCCAGAAATAAACACAGCCAATAAACACGATTCCAAATTATTGCGCCTTTAAATAACAATTACTTCTTTAATAAAAATATTAAAAATAGTAGTGATAAAATTAATGATTTTAGTAATTGTTTAAATTTATTCTATTTGATCCTATAGGCAGTGATAACGTTGTTAACGGATAGGGTGAGACGTCTGTCGATGCTATGATAAATCATTTATTATAAACTTAAAGTTATACTACATTTTAAATATTATGTAATTATTTTAAAAATAAAATATAATTTACGAATATGTTTTAGTAAAGGTTTTCAAAGATAATTTTAAATTTTCTAAACTGAACCTATTTTAATCAAAACATGATCATGATTTATTTTGCAAAATAATTACAACAAGTCAGGTTAATAAATAATTGTAGTTAAAGTTACATTTACTTAAAACAATTTACTAAAATATCTATATATAATAACAATAAGGATAATTTTGATTGAAATAAAATTTAGCTGCATAATTCTAAACATAATTCTAATATTCCAACATGACAAAATAATTATATATTATTTCTAAGAGAAAACTGTGGATTTAAGTTGAAATGAATTTGAATCATTCTAGAATAACAACATTATTAGGAATGGTTACGGGGATGTTGCCGTATTAAATGTCACGCAGCAGTGGAAGTGACATCAGACAAGTCTTCCATGCATGACGGAGGATCTTCCATTTGGAATTTCGTCAGTCGTGATTATCCTTTTGGATGTTATTAGTTCAACCGACCGTTGATGGAAACATCAACATTACCAATTATAAGCATCAACAATAATAACAATACAAATATTTATAATAAGCATAGTTAATTACTGGAATAACAAAATAAAGTCATAAAATTTCATTATTATATAAATATTAATAACAAATGATAACAAATGCAGGCCAGTTTATAATATGAATTGATAAAAAGCTAGCAAATATTTGGAAAACAGATAAAATTTACTGAGGGTGAAAAATACGAAGTGCGAAAAATGAATCAAACACTGAATCACTATATTCTATTGAATCTTTTGTCCCGGTGAGCAGCACCTTTCCTGAGAAGGCCGGCTTCAGAGCCTAGAACCACTTATCCATTTTCTCACACATTTCCATCCACGCATCTCTGCGAATATTATATGAATGGAAGGATGAGACATTTGAGAACTTATGTCCAAATGATGCAGGCAACATGTGTTGATCCTATTTGTACATGAAGATACCGGCACGAAATTATCTGGTGAACTTTGAGTAATTTGAACTTTTTGAAAATAATTATTTCGTTAAACTGTAACAAATCTCTTGTTCAGACCTTGTGGAAGACATGGGCACAGAAAAGTCTGAAGTCCGCCATCGCCATTTGGGACTTGTTATTAGCCATTTCAAGACACCTGAACGTTTATAATAATGGTGATGCTTAAAAAAATCCTGTAACATAAGTAATCAAATAACGAAATTTAAAAAATTTAATTTAATCTAAATTATCTACTTTCATTAAATAGCACTATGCTTTATAACAATGATTATTGATTAATAAATATTACACACGTTGTAAAACCAAACAAAAAACTGAAGTTGATGGATTATTTACTTCCAATCAATCCACGCGAAGCAAAATGGCGTTCCAGAAAAGACTATCCAGAGTCTAGAAAACTAATCTAGAAAGCCCCTGAAATTCTCTTCTTCATTGGCTGATAAAATGACGTCACAAAATTCTTCATTGATTGGACTGTTTACGCTGACACTCTTTGGCAAACATCTAAGGAAATTTTGATGATATATTCGATCTATTTTGCTTTTAATTGGCAAAATTGTTATTTAAATGCTGTTCTTTTGTGAACGATATGTGTTACATTTATTAACAATTTTTAGGTTATAAAAATTTACTTATTTAATAAAGGATTAATATGTTTAATACGTTTAATATTTTTTAAATAAATGATAACGATATAATTATTTCATATATATGAACAATGGCAATAAAAGTAGTCAGTTGATGAAAATAATATCATCAATTCAGCTATGAATCCATTCGTTCATTTCCAAGACTGTCAAATGTTTCATCCATTTACGAGCTTTCATAAATTTTTAGAATAACCTTTTTATTTAAATGACCATACGGTTTTTCAATTTTATTTCGATAAACATTTTAAATTGAATGTTAATGTTGATATCGCATTTGACAATATTTCAATTTGATATTATAATTTTTATTTTATTAAATATCAAATATTTTATTACAATAATATTAAAATTGATTACGATGTATGGAAGTGGTTGTGGTGATGATAATCCAGAAATGAGGAAAACACGCGGAAATACGCGTAATAAATTGCATTGGGAACTTATGCAGCTGAAAACAATATTGTGTGGATGAAATAATTTTTTTAAATTAACATAATAACAATTATTAGAAAGGTATTAGTGCTTATAATACCAACATTTGCAATAATACCATCATCATCAGCAATTTGACACAGAACTATCGAGAATTAATCAAACGTAACTTAAATGTGTTAAAAATAATTGTTGAGCAAGAAATAATACTAACCATACAAAAAAGTCAAAATTAATAACTTTATATTTTTAAATTATTATTAATTAATTTAACGTATCTTGATCCTAAATAATAATTATTTCTAACAGTTAATAATAATAATCTGCGAAAAACATTCAAATCATGTTAAAACCTGCACAAAATAACTTTTACAACGTGAGTTTTTGTAATAACCTTTATTTTTTTATATTCAGTTGTGAATCATTTTTATGATACAATAAGTATATATAATATAACTATAAGAAGTAAAATAAATGTTCAAAATCAAATTCTGAAAAAAATTACCAAATCTTTTTGAGTTTTAATATTACCGAACAGTCACACCTAACTGAATGAGAAAAACATGGAGAGATGCTGAGAAAAAGTGAGGGTCACAAAACGTCAGATATTTGGCGAGCGTGAGTGTCTTGATGCCCTTTTACAATCTATCTTTCATTTTTCTATATTTTGCTCAAAAGTTATAAGGAATCACAATTATAGTGAAAATAAATAAATTATAGTGGATTGCAATTTTAAAATTAATATCTTTTAATTCTTAGCTAGATCGGAATAATAATAATTATAATAATAACAAATTATATTAAAAGTAATAATAATCATAACGCAAAAATATTTTTGTCCATTTCTTCTATTCAAGGTATATTTTATAAATAAAAGTCGAAACTAGACTAAACCAGTTTTCTTAATTCTAATAAAGTTTGGCTAAATTAGTAAACATTTTATAATTAATTAAATAGACGGAAATGACATTTCATGGATCATTTTATTAACACGTGAGTGAGGAATAATTTTGATATTAAAACGAAATTGAAGACGTTTGTGTTTACGATTATAACTTTTATTAAGCAATAATTGTTTGTTTTCAAGTTTCATTTCTGCCAGATATCACGTGAGTCTTGATTCACATGTTTCTTTATGTCCTCAAACTAGAATTATGTTTCTATTTTCACCTCATTTTGATTGTCTCCAATTTTTGTGAAGTTGACGTATGTGATGGAAGATGAGTAGGGTAGAAAATCTATTTTAGTATTTTAGTAGATAAAAAATAAATTCCAAGTTTTTCTTAATGTGATAAAAAGTTAAGTCAAGGTCCAGATTTTGCTTCATCAAATTGTTTTTTAATTTTATTTATACAAAATATTTTGCACCAAAAATTAATTATAAATTATTTAATATTAATGTTTTTATTATTAATCCTATGATTCATCCGCTTTTTGAAATTACATTATTTATAATTGGACATCCGACAGCGGGAGTTTTTTTTATCCCTCTAAGATGTTTCCTGTTCATGGGCTGAGGTTATGTAATTTTTGAATTACAAATAAAATAAGAAAAAAAGGATTACAATAATTTATACATAATTAGTTAATCACTAATTTACTAAAACTCTTATTAATTAATATAGTGACTACTTTTGCATTAATCATGCATTATTGCAGATGTTTATGTTTACATTTCTGGTCTGGAGGACAGCCCGTAATTTTCTGATAACTGGCTAAATAAGTTAAATATTAATCGATTTTATACATATCATAACACATTTATTTATATATATAGCATCATACATTTATAAACAATTTACATAATATCATTTTATTCAAAATATTCTATCAAACCTGTCTGAGATATCATACTCCATCACACTGAGATAACCCCTAAAATAAAATAAAATAAAGTGCTAAGACTTTCTCACATTCAGATTCATATTTAGTGACTTATCGAGAAATTGTCGGTGTATTCATGGTTTCCGTTCTGACCCCCTAATATATTATAAATGTTGCAGAGTATTCTCTGGATAATTATGACGTCAAGCCTGAACTCATTATTGGACCTTGATGATGATGATGATGATGATGATGATGATGATGATGATGATGATGATGATGATGATGATGATGATGATGATGATGATGATGGATGATGATGATGATGATGATGATGATGATGATGATGCTGATGATGATGATGATGATGATGATGATGATGATGATGATGAGATGATGATGATGATGATGATGATGATGATGATGATGATGATGATGATGATGATGATGATGATGATGATGATGATGATGATGATGATGATGATGATGATGATGATGATGATGATGATGATGATGATGATGATGATGATGATGATGATGATGATGATGATGATGATGATGTGATGATGATGATGATGATGATGATGATGATGATGATGATGATGATATGATGATGATGATGATGATGATGTGATGATGATGATGATGATGATGATGATGATGATGATACAAACTTAAACATTAATTTGATTTCTAGCAAAATATGAAATTTTTTATGGCGGCTTGGATGGCAGATCAAAGCTATTAAATAAAATTACTTTTCTGGCGAATTAATCAAAATAAAAAAACAAAAGAACAATCTAAAAATTAATTATTAAAAAAATATAATTGGAATTCATTTACATAGCGTCAGATGAGCTTCTTGTGTAGCGTTTTCTCAAAAGGGCTCTTGTGACAATGCACACTGGGTTTCGAACATTGCGACTGCTATCAATGCCGAAATATGGCATTCGGCCAACCTGCATGCCATACAGCAACAGATGATATTAATAATATAATTATTTATGATAACAGTGGTAATAAAGTAATAAATTTTAAATGATAAATATGTACTTATACTTTCATTCAAAAATATTTAATTAATATGTAATATTTCTTAAGTTTGAAGAGACGTTTTAAAAATAAATAATGTAATAAAATAACAAACATAATAAAGCTGCTTGGACTCTCCATGGCAACGATGACGTTGTCATTACTTGACAGGCGTCAAATTAAACGTGCCATCCGACATACACACTTCAATTTATCGCTCACACATCAAAAATTTCTTTTATTTATAATAATAAAAACAAGAAATTCATTAATAATATTATTATTACTAATCACGGTCTAACAATAGATGGATTATGCGAATGAAGGGAATGAAGATGAAAGTGTTTTGAGTGGAAATGGAAGTTTCTTTGCCTAATGCGCCTATGCATTAATTCATTTGGTGATTGCATCATTTTTGTCTTCGCCGGCGCTCTTAATATCTCCTCCATTAATTTAATCATTCTTGCCATCATCATCATCACCATCCTATACAAACAACAAAATCATCATCAACATCTTAGCATCTCAGAAACCAATCCCTCTCTAAATGGCTGCGGCTCCCCAAGCATGACATCAAGGCATCATGACCTCACATCTCCAGAAAAGGTCATGGGTCATCGGGTCAACAGCATCGTCATCATCATAACCTTCCTTCATCTTCTGGCAGAACCTGCGTCGTCTCTCCATGAAAACGAAACTGGTGGGTTATCATATTAAATTACATAAATTTAATAAACTTTAATAAATATATATTGTCACTAATGTGATATAAATATACTTTTAACTAAACATATTATAAACATTATATATAACATTGTATTATTTTTATTTTACTGAAAACACAATTCACGCCATAAAAAAAAACACATCTCACCATTTCAAAACCCTGACTTCCCGCCCTACTGTGAAAACCTTTAATATTCCCGTTTAGCTTTACGAATGGATGGAAACATAGATAATAAAAATTCCAATAAAAAGGAATATAAAAATTCAATAATCCCCGAACATTTGTCAGTCTCTTGCAAACCCACTCGAGAACCAATCGCTAATATTGGTCAATCCGAAGAGAGCAAACGTTGAGATGCTGAAGAAGGAAATGAGAAAAGTTTGAAGTGGTAAAGCAATACCACGCCAAAGAGGTAGAATGAGTGATGATGCAACGAATGACAAACTGTTCACGACAAATTGAAGTTAATTATTTAATCGTGCGATCTTCGAATGCATCTTTATAAATTACCACCAGAATAAATTATGACAAGTTATTTAATATAGTGTAACTATAAAATAATTATTTGGAAGTAATAAAAAGGTTTACTTTGGTCGCTATGTTGTTTCAAAACTCGAAAGTTCGAAAGATTGTGAGATGAAGTATGAGATGGATGATCTTTTGATGAATGGCACTGAAAAGGACACATATGCCTTTCAAGCCTCATCTGTGAAGATATAATTCACTATTTTATATTATTAGTTTATCATTATATCACTATTATATATTACTAGTATGAAAACACACTGGAGTTTTTTAATATTATATGTTACCATTACATCATTATGACACTATTATATTATATTTAAAACATAATACCCAATTATATCTTGCAAATGTGTGTTCTGAATCTTGTATCTTAAGAGGCGGGTCTGAGAATCAAGATAAAAGATTTATGAAGTTTTAAAGATTATTAAGAACAAATAAATAGTTATGAATATGTGAAACAACATGATTACAAGATATTTTAGATTACCATATTTTAGTTATTATTTGAATAATAACAATAATATTAATAATACGATTTTAATTCAAATAAGTAATAATTATTATTTATGAATTTTTAATAATGATGAAAATAACATTATTGAATATCTTAATTTCAATAAACGATTAATGTATCTATAAAATTATACAAAAATGAAACGAGAAAGAATGAAATGGTGAAAATATTTTAATTTATCACTTTTAGTTTTTTCATTCTTTGAAGTTGAAAGTTTATTAAAATTACCAATCTCAAAAGTTAGACTTAAACCTAATTAGAATTTTAAAAAATAATTAAAAATTCAAAAACGTTTATAATTATTTGGTTTTTAAAAAATGTTTTCCAAAAAATTTTTTCATTAAAATTATAGCATTAAAGTCATTCAAGAACTTCAACTTAAAACTCAAAACTTTCTGGGGTCTGCGCTGCACATGAAATCTAGACGCAAACATGAACCATCACACAATAATTAAGTAATTAATTAATATAAAATATTAAAAATCAAGTGTCAATGCATTTTTACGATAACAAAAATAAAATGTATTAAAAACGATTGTATTTTCTGAGGGGAGGCTACATTTTCATGAAAAATTTGAGACCATCAGCACCGTATGGAGGCTGGAAATGTGAAAAACACGAATGATTGACCGGAAAATAGATTTTACGGTTGTGACCAGGAGGGTAACGAGGGTGTGACTTGAACGCTACTTGAACATGGGATGAATTAAGTTAAGGAAGACATAGATGAAGGAATGGATTTCCTGAAATCATCACTGAATGAATAGATAAATGGATTAATGAATGAATGGATGAGAAGCTGTATGGATGAGTGGAGCTCCTGTAACCATTATAATGTCTATCTACTTTTGGGGTCAATTTATGGAGAATTTGAGAAGTTGTAGGATACGAAATGAACTAGAAATATGATTTTGAAGGGATCGGATATTCCTTCCTAACAATCAATGGATGGGTGGGTTGTTAAATAGATGAGCTGATGGATGGAAAAGTTGAAGGATTAATCTTGCTACCTAAGATTCATGTTGCGCGCAAAAAGAAAAATGGAGTGAGCGTCATGATGGATGTAATCGCTCAAAGGATTGGAAAGTTCTTGTGCTCTTGTGTGTGACTGCTGGGCGGAGGAGATGAGGAAGCAATTAATTCCTATGATGGATGAATGGACAAATGGATGAGTGGAAGAATGGATAGATGGATGAAAACACTTTTGGAAATGGTTTATCCCATTCAACATCACAACAATAAATTTTATTGCAACAACTACCAAGGTCCCCTCCTGATCGTCATCATAACCTACATCATCTTAGTCACCCTCCTCATCAAATTAATCATGTTTTTGCCGAATTGAAGACTGTGAGAAGAATCCGTTGATGGATGATCTGAATGTAATATTTAGTAAGCAAAATATGAACGGCGAAGAGGATGATGGATGATGATAGTGATGATTGTGGCTATGATGGTGATAATGTCTGGAATGACCAAAATATACGTTCTTAAACTTATAAGCCTGCACTGAACATTCGCTCGTTATCATCAGCATAGAATTCCTATCATCACCAGAGCCATTATCATCATCACTACCCCTTCGATCAGTATTCACAAAGCATCGTCGGCGTCAATACTGATCCATTTCTAGACTGAACATTATTTACTAGGTCGTAAATATTTTCGGAGAGCAATAATTATGCCGCATTAATTTTTATTAATATATATTTCGCTTAATTTATCATTGTCGTTGTCATCCTCATCATCATCATCATCATCATCATCATCATCATCATCATCATCGTCATCGTCATCGTCATCGTCATCGTCATCGTCATCGTCATCGTCATCGTCATCGTCATCGTCATCGTCATCGTCATCGTCATCGTCATCGTCATCGTCATCGTCATCGTCATCGTCATCGTCATCGTCATCGTCATCGTCATCGTCATCGTCATCGTCATCGTCATCGTCATCGTCATCGTCATCGTCATCGTCATCATCATCATCATCATCATCCATCATCATCATCATCATCATCATCATCATGATGGAGAGCAATAATTATGCCGCATTAATTTTTATTAATATATATTTCGCTTAATTTATCATTGTCGTTGTCATCCTCATCCTCATCCTCATCCTCATCATCATTATCATCATCATCATCATCACATCATCATCATCATCATGATGGAGAGCAATAATTATGCCGCATTAATTTTTATTAATATATATTTCGCTTAATTTATCATTGTCGTTGTCATCCTCATCCTCATCCTCATCCTCATCATCATTATCATCATCATCATCATCATCATCATCATCATCATCATCATCATCATCATCATCATCATCATCATCATCATCATCATCATCATCATCATCATCATCATCATCATCATCATCATCATCATCATCATCATCATCATCATCATCATCATCATCATCATCATCATCATCCATCATCATCATCATCATCATCATCATCATCATATCATCATCATCATCATCGCGGTCGTCGTATTCGTTATCATCATCGTCGAAATCATCATCATCATAACCTTTCATCGACTCAGTCTCTCCACTCCCTCCTTGGTATCAATCAACCACATACGTGGATTTCTTTTGAGAAGCAAAGAAATGAAATGAAAACATTTCTTTATTCTACTTCTTTGTTCGCTCATCAAGTGGGGATACAACATTCAAGATGGAAGAATGGCAACTGAGTTGTTGCCGGCACATGTTAAAAAAATCTACGGCTATTTAAGCAGTGAATTTCGAGCCTGTTGTGATAATATTATTTATTGTGTTGATACATAATTGATATAATATTAATATCATGTTATTATTGTATATTATAATAATTCACTATGTCACGTGATCATCTCGAGCCATGATGAAGTTTGAGCAAGTTTTATGCACCTTGTGGTCGAGAAAATAAATGGTTTCAAAGTTTAAAAAATAAATAAATAATATTTAATAACAATATTAATAATAAACTCTGAAATGGATCAAGGTACGAAAGGTACTTTGTCTGCAAACGATGAAAGAGTCTCGGTTAATTAAGCAACTGATTAGGCAATCAAAAAGCATCTACTAATACATCTGCAATCATCTGCCTCGGTCCCGGGAAGATTCAAACGATTTTTCATTAACATTATTAATAATTAATAATTACATATCATTATATATATTAATAATTTAATTAATAATTAATTAATAATATTAATAATTACATATCATTATATATATTAATAATTTAATTATTAATTATTAATAATTGTCGTAATTATTGCTATGAGGGAATCTCAACACGAAGAAACGGACCTGGTCTGAATAAGTGAATTGTCTGATGGATGGATGGATTTGGTTTGGTGATGAATATAGGTGGAGGCATGGATTACGTCAATGTACGAATTGATGACATCCATGAAGTTGATAAGATGTAGAGTTAAATTATGGTTCATTCGATTTGGTGCAAATGGATGAATAGTTAGGTTTAAACTTAGCTGTTAGCTTGGGTTTTAGAAGGACTGGCAGGTGCATGAATAATGAGCAGTTTGTATGATAAAAGACACGCTGAAATGTGAATTTTATTGAATAAGCTCAATAACTTAAATTTATTGAAGTTTTTAATGGCTGCTATGCGAATAGGTGAGATATTGCATATCTACTCTCTCATACGACAGACGTTACAATGACAGACATAACAATCAAATCAGTGGCATGCAATAAAGGTTCGGATAGAAGGATAACAATCTCGAGAACGAAAGACAGCAACAGATTTTGGGTGCATCGGCCTAAATCCTCGATGCATCAGGGGATCAACTTTGACAATTTTGAAAATATTTTCTCTTCATTTGTTTACACTCCTCTTAGCTATTTGGTAACATTTATGAATTAATGAATCAGCTGTTTGTTGGAATTTTATTTTTATTATTTATGTATAGTATTATATACAATTATATAGTGCCCCTACCCGAGGGCGCTGCCGGGCAGTGCAGAATGGGTTATGAACACGACTGTTGTTATTACCGCAGCAACGCTACCCATTCGGCAGACCTGCAGTGTATTTCTGTGAATACAGATTAAATTATCAGAGTTTTCACTAAGGATCTCATTTTATATCTTTATTTTATCATTCCTCCATTCACGAAGGCATGACAGGATTGAAATATCACAACAGTTGTACATTAAAATTCGTATGGAACGACATTTTCAGCCATAAATCATTTTTATTCATTGGTGAAAGCAATGCAAGACACTTAATTTTACAATTAAAAGTAAATATACTTTCTAGATTTGGTGGTTTTTAAAAAAAATCTATTTTCATTTATTCCCATGCTTGGAATCCGGCAGTCTAAAATAGAACTTATGCTAAGCTTACGGAGTTTAATATCAACTTTAGATATCGGTGATATTAATAAGGCCTAACTCTAGGGTACAACAACATATTTCATATATTTGAAAATGATGGTGATTATGATTATTAAAAATATTACATCTTTTAAAATTGTGTCTAAAACTTTTTTAGTTATAATAAATTAAGACATTAATTTAAAACTTTACAAGCAGGCCATCTTAACAGAGGTTAGGAGGTCAATGGCACAACAGACAGATTTGAAGTGAAACTGTGAATTCATTTCGAAGCTCTGCTGATATATTTCAGTTTGACCTGCTCTTAGCATTCATCAAGTTTCTTAAGCATAAATAATATTTATCACCAGGACAGGAAAAATATGTCATGACTTCCAGAATCGTATAGCGGCGCTAAAAAGTGACTCTATCTAGAATTTATATGTAGAATATTACATATAAATATTTATAAATATATATTTATGTATAAATTATAATATTGGCAGTAATTATCAGAAAATAAAAATTCATATTAATCACCAATGGTTTTGTAGAATTTAAATATTTATTC
Organism: Whitmania pigra; assembly: GCA_021613335.1. Taxonomy (NCBI): domain Eukaryota; kingdom Metazoa; phylum Annelida; class Clitellata; order Hirudinida; family Haemopidae; genus Whitmania; species Whitmania pigra. The sequence goes on from JAJTWR010000299.1 coordinate 4,602,823, forward strand.
ATTAATTGTGAATGAATCAGATCAACGTGATTAAAAAGTCAATTCTTTCACGATATCACCTGCATTTGCGTTTTAATCATAATAATTATTACCTCTTTTTAATTTTTTTAAAATTACAGCAGATTTCACACTCACAACATTTTTTACTGAAAATGTTTTAAAAACGTTTTGTTTTGTTTTATGAAATTAAATGATTAAAAATATTGAATCTTTTAATCAATTAGTGCGAATTCCTTCCATCTTTTGCCGTCTTGTTTCTTTGATTTGTGTTTAAACACACAAAACAATGTTTCGAAAGTACCAAAACACAGCCTTTGCATCAATCTTGTTTGACCTTGTAATGTTAACCCATCTTAAACTATGAACTCTTGCATGTATTTCCTAATCCTGTTCCACTTGTCTTCTCATCTTGCATTGTGCTATATTTACATTAGAGCTTTCCCTAATTTTCCGAGGTTTTGAGAGATTTTTAAAACATTTTGTGCTTCCGAACTAGCATATTATATGGACCCGTGGCCGCTGTGCTTAAGAGCCCAAAATTTGATGACTTTCCTTACAATTATGGTGAATGTAATAAGGTGATATTAATGGTTAAATTTTAATTTGAAAATAAACATTTGTGAAATAGCTAACTAATAATTAAATCAATTTGATATTTTTACGATGATTTGTTTTATTCAGTTTCTGAAGGCCACCGGATGTTCCAGAAGAGAAGGGTTATAGTTTCCACAATTTTGGTTTGAATTTTAATTTTTCACCTGAATTTTACGAAAAAACATTTCCTAACAATTGTTTGAAATATTTGTGCACAAATCTTTTAAGAACATTTAAATGATCCACAAAATAAAACTTTCGTATCTATTTATCGAAACCCTTTTAGAGTTTAAATCAAACAAAGTGTCACTTTTTCAACAATTTATGGTATTTTTTGCATTCGTATCATCCGTGCCAGTTTCCAGACTTTAATTTCATTGTCTTGCTAAATGCTGATCCACGTCATAGTTAGACTCAGGTCAGACTCAGATATACAATTAAATTCGTGCATCGTGTGATTACGATCATCGCATGATTCCTAATCCACTCAATTCAATCTATTGAAATAACAGAATTGAAAATTTCAAATATTCTTTTTGCGCTGGTTTTTCAACAAGTTTTAAAATTGAGGAAAGTATTACGAACCTTATTGAAGTAATTAATGTTATTCGATGAAATTAATTCAGGTTTAAAAAGAAGCGATAATAAGATAAAGAAAATAACATCCAAAGTTCTACAGAATTCCAATAAAATTTTCTACGGAAGCAAGCTTATTGAACAAATACATTTTTAACGACAAAATAAGAATCAAAAAGAAACCAACGTAAAACCTAATGCACCTGAAGTTACTTATGAAACCAAATCACTGTAACTATTCTTTGACTGTCTTATATGCTTTAATTTGGTTGGCCGATTGGGTTTCGTGCCTGTATACGGCAGTGATGGGCAAATCAAATCGCGATTTAGGCAAGGTTACGATTCGATTTGAACATTGTTGGATTCGATTTTGGCTTCAGCGATTTTGATTTTATTCGATTCGATATGAAAAGTAAATCGAATATCCAGATTTGTGGAGCAGCCGTTCATTTGAACCAATTATAGGAGTGAAATTCCACTACTTTGATGAAGGCTTTCAGCTGAAAACAAAGGCTGCATACAGACACTTTGGGTCAAAACACACAGGAAAAAATATTTGTGTAGCTTTTGAGGAAATACTGTCAGAGTATGGAATGATAAATATTTTATGTAAATTTATATATAATATTAATTAAATTAAACATTTATTAAAAATAAGTATGAAGTAGAGATATAATTCAATCCATAATTGATGGATCTCTAAGAAATCCAACTTGCTTGGCATGGTAACCCGAATTAATCTCAGCAAAGAAATTGCAATCTCTTTAGGATTTTGGCCACCCCTCGCTATTTCTTCCACACTCAACCATTAATCTTCTACTCAAGTCCTCCCCAGAGCATCACGTCATGATTTTGTTTCTGTAATGTCTTTTATTATATTACTTTATTATAACGTCATCAGTGTCTTTCGATTTGGTGCGGCTCCGTTACGAGTTTTATTCCTATCCGTAATAATAATAATAATAAATAAATAAATAAAAAAATAATAATACTACTACTACTAATAATAATAATAATAATAATAATAATAATAATAATAATAATAATATAATAATAATAAATAATAATAATAATAATAATAATAATATAATAATAATAATAATAATAATAATAATAATAATAATAATAATAATAATAATATATAATAATAATAATAATAATAATAATAATAATAATAATAATAATAATAATGATAATGATAATGATAATGATAATGATAATGATAATGATAATGATAATGATAATGATAATGATAATGATAATGATATGATAATGATAATGATAATGATAATGATAATGATAATGATAATGACAATGACAATGATAATGACAATGACAATGACAATGACAATGACATGACAATGACAATGACAATGACAATGACAATGACAATGACATGACAATGACAATGACAATGACAATGACAATGACAATGACAATGACAATGACAATGACAATGACAATGACAATGACAATGACAATGACAATGACAATGACAATGACAATGACAATGACAATGACAATGACAATGACAATGACAATGACAATGACAATGACAATGACAATGACAATGACAATGACAATGACAATGACAATGACAATGACAATGACAATGACAATGACAATGACAATGACAATGACAATGACAATGATAATGATAATGATAATGATAATGATAATGATATAATAATAATAATATAATAATAATATAATAATAATAATAATAATAATAATAATAATAATAATATCCAGGGCTCCATTGAAGCTCAATGAAAAACTTTACATCTTCAGGTTTCATTTAATATCAAGTCTTGTTCATTACCTGACCTTCAATAGCATTTCGTTGAAATCTGACCTTCAATAGCATTTCGTTGAAATCTGACCTTCAATAGCATTTTGTTGAAATCTCTCAGTGCTTCTGACACCAAGATAAGATCTGCTGTGCGACAATGGCTCCGACTTACTAAAGACACGCCGGTTGCTTTCTTCCATGCGAGAGTTAAGGATGGTGGACTCGGATTGTTGCAGCTCAGAAAATGGGTGCCGATCATAAGAGCTAATCGAATGTCGGCAATGATGGGGCAGTCCAAGACCAATGAGGATGATTTCTGCTTGATACGTTGAAGGATAACAGCGCAATTCTCTGCGAATACAGAAAGTTCGGAATAGCAAAAGGACCCGCAGCCAAAAAACAACTGAAACACGAAACTGCGGCAAGTTTTTATGATTCTGTCGATGGATATGGGCTGCCATCGTTTACCCAAGGGATAGGAATTAGTGATTGGATAGTGGACGGTCAATTCAGGATGCCCCCAAGCGAATACATACAATGTATCAAAGTCAGGGCTGCCGTCCTCCCGACAAATCTTAGGATCTCAAGGTATCATCCAGAGATAAACACCTATTGTGATTCCGGGTGTGGTGCCTTCGAGTGCCTGGACCATATCTTCTAGGTTTGCCCAGGTATGGATGTAGAGAGAAGAAAGCGGCATAACAATCTTGTCCGCAATTAGAAAAGAAGCTGATAAAGAAAGGCTACATCACCAAAATTGAGCCTCGAATTAATGTTGAAGGGAATCTCAGAATTCCAGACCTGGTGGCATGGAAGAGGGATCAGTCAGTAGTCTGCGATGTCACCATCGTTTCTGATACAACCCCATTGGGCGAAGAACACGTCAACAAAGTCCAAAAATATGGCGATACGGACATTCATATTTGGATGACAAACAGCCGTCCAAGTGGGTTTCCCTCTCCGCAGGTTCTCGTGACTGCATTCGTTTGCAACTGGAGAGGAATGATCTCTTCAAAATCGTACTCCTCTTGGCGCGGCCTCGGTTTCGCCAGAACCATGTTAATGAACTTAACAACAACGGCTCTCTGGTTCTTACCTAATGTGGAAGCATCAAAAGCGCAAAACTCAAAAATGATGGCGGAAATGAGTTGGATTGTAGCAAGGACATTTATTATGTATTGTACGGACTGTTTTTTTTTAGTGTTGATGGTGCTGGGGCTTGCGCATTATGTCCCGGGGTACTCTCAGGCCCAGAAGGGGGACTTTAAATATTCGTTGAGGTTTTTAACATCGTCTGCGATCGAGTTTAAACATTTGTTTGGCTGAGAAAATAAACGTAAAAAAAAATAAATAAATAAAAAATTAATAATAGTGTTGTAAACTTAGATTTTTGGAAGTTAATTAAGTTTATATTGCTAATATAGTTAAATTTGTACTTAATTATATTTGGCATCTTTTCCGGGCACGTGGGATCTATTTTTGCTACAGAAAGGGATTCTCGATAATCACCTGACAAACAACGAGAATCAAGACGACTTGGAAGCCCAAATATCCATTTGCATCCTTAAGTACCTCAATTTCTTAAACGTTTAACTTCTATTATTCAGTTCCGTTAACTGAATACCTGCTCTAATAAACTTATTAGTTAACTTACTTATTTGCGGACCCCCGGGTTATTTCAATAGTAACAGCATTAAAGAGTGGAACCCAGTTATCTCAACCTCGGTTAACTCGCCAACCCTATTAAGTCGACGTTTTTGAAGTTGTACCGCCTAATTCTCACTTTATAGTAGTACTTTCTCATCGGTTATGTAATTCTTTCATGTCACCGAACCCAATAGGAATAACACGCTATAACTATTATGTTTATTTTGTTCGTTCTAAAAATGTCTGGAGGTATTAAGAGATAACTGACAATCAGTCAACAGAGGAAAAGTACGAACACCGGCAGCTCTTAGTAGTCAGCATGGCATTTCAGCAGGCACCATTTCATAATGAATAAAGGGGTCGACGTAATAAAGCAATTGTACCAGAAGTCTGTCTTTGATCCAGCAAAAAAAATTGCTTTCTGTTATTAGCAAATGTAAATGTATGTATGTACATATTGGTGTAATCAATATCAAATATCAATTTCTGTGTACAAAAATTCACCAAAAACACTTGCATGTACATTCTCATAAAGAAATTTCAAGCACATGTTAATATATCGATTTTCAGTTATTTCGGTCATCGGTTATCTCGACGCTTTTTGACAAACACCTAGGCCAGCGACATAAGTGGGTTCGGCTGTAATAATGAAACATGAAATAAATAATGAAACATTTACAAAAGTCATCACGCCATTTGTTTTGAGAAGTCGCCCGAGGGGTTAGCAGAAGATGGGTTTAGGTTATGGTTAGTTTCAGGGTTAGGGCTAGATACGTATGTTATGGGTTTTGTTTAAATGATATGGTTAGCATTATTTGTGACGTCAATTTTAAATTTTGTTTAGAGATACTTTATCGCTTTAAAATGATCAATGACAATTTGGTTGTTTTATAATATTACTGACTTATTTTAGTCTTCATTATTTTATATCTCTAAATATTGATAAGTGAAGGTTATTTGAATTCTGTTAAGCTTTGTAATTCATTCTCAATAAGATTTGAGCTTAAGCGTCTTTTTGTTAAAGTGGTGGAGAGACCAGTGCTCCGGAAGCCATTTAACCGAGGCATCTGAATATTCAGAAGCGGATTTGAACAGAAGGTATGCTGATCCGGCTTTAGCCTCTAGTGGAAAATGCATGGCAGCGAATTTGAGATGCGCGATTGTTCTTGTTATTTGGGCTTTTTTGTTTAGACGTTTTTTATATTTTAATAATTTAAAGCTGGAATTTCATCGTTGTTGCCATAGTTAGATATGTGAATGTAAAATTGGTAATTGTTAGAATTAAATTATTTATAAACCCATTTGCACTCATCTCGTTGCTGTCAAGCTTCTCTAAAAATCAAACTATATCATTTTCTAGCCACCTTGTAAATATTTCTTGTTTTTTCGATTTTTCAAATTTTAAGACAAACAGTAAAAAAATTATGTAACACTACATATATACATTTTATCTCATTAATGATATTTGTGCTGTCTCAGATGTACAAGCAAAAAAATACTTGTAGATAACTTTTCCAAAGTCGGATTTTTATGAAAATGGACTTCGCAATGATGCAAAAACTTGCCTGTTTAAAAATTGACCTTAAATTGTCTTTTGGCCTTCCAGGTAAACCTTTTTTATCCCTTAAGTCTTACTGATGCAATTGGCTGTCAGAACTATATGTTGAATATTATTGGATTTTTAAATGGATTGAAAATCTTTTAAATGTTGGTGTTCGTGAATATTTCGGATTTTATTTTGTCTCATTCGAAAATTCATATGGCAATTTTGGATTCGTACATTGAAAGTGGTTACTAAGATTTCATTTATATATAATTGTAATAACCAAAAAGAAATTATTGGGCATTATAAAAAAAGTAATTTTGTTATTAATCGTAAGCAGAATACCATTGAATAAAAGCATGTAATTAATTCAGCATATTTAATTATTTTGGCTATATGCATTAACTTAAGAAATATTTATTTTAGAAATTAGTTTTGCTGGTTATGATTCCCAGTTGGAATGTGAAACAACTTATAAATAACTAATTAAAGCAGCTTGGTTTAACTATTAAATCATGATATCTTTATAAAATGGTCTATATTTTATAAAATTATGGTAAAGTAAAATAAAAACTCTACTTAGTTTCAGAGGGCATGAAAAATTAAAATTCTAGTTTGTTCCAACAGTGATTGTTCAATAATAATCTGCAAATTAATAAGTACTTATTAAAGGAAATATAATTATGAAGTAAAAGTTGACATCAACTTAACGTAATTATTCATATGAAACTCACTTCTTGTGATATATTTATAAAAAATTAATAATAGCCAGCCATAGATGATTCTAAACGGGAGCAAAATTTTAGATGTAGAGATTTTTGTTACGCGTCCACCCAGCGCGTTGCGATTTAATGATTAAAAGTAATTTGTCAATCACGTGTTTGTTCAAAATTCCATTTTTAAAACTGATTATTCAATTAATAAAAACTGTTAAACTTAAGTTTATTTTTAAGGATCAAACTTCACATGAAAATTAACAAAAAGTGCAGCAGATGTTAGAACAAGTTTTGGAATTTCTAATAAGTTATTAAATTATTTCTATACAATTTCTGAACAAATATATTTCATGCTAAACTATTAATAAAACAAAATTATTCGAAATATCTGGTGCATTAAATTGTTTTTTTAAATAGTGACGCAATTTCAGCACAACGTCGACAGCCCTTTTGTTGTCCGTCAATATCAAATATACCAATAAATGTTGGCAAATTACAATATTTCTTTTATGGAAAAATAAAAAAATAATTACGATGACGTAACTCAATTAAAATATTAAATGACACAAAAAAAGATTAATTGTTTTTATAGTTCGAATAAATCAATTTTTATGACAACTACATGTTGAATTACTTGAAATAACTGCTAGTGCATGATGTATAATAATATGTTTACTTGTGCAAATTCTTTTGTGAAAAAAAAACCATAAACATTTTGAAGATAAAGTAACTTTCAAGGAAACACAATTTCTTAGAAAGAAGAGCAAAAACTATTGAAACTATTATACCTAACACAGTACTTTCGCAGACAATGTAATAGATTTGAAACCCACTCATTATGGGAAACCATAAGCTTCAATCTCGCACAGTGAAAACTCCCCCATAGTGGAGGGATTCAGAACCCCCTGTTGAATAACCAGATATCTTCCAGGTAAAGCTGAAGAATAGCAGCTGAAGGAATACCAGGTGGATGGTTTAAGACTGGTACCGGTGTTCACGTAGCAAATGGAGTATTCGCTCCTGTTAGGAAAACTCTCGAACCACGAAATATTGGTTAAAGCAACAGTCAGATTGTTCAGTCTTTGCACTTTTTTGGATAACATTTATTATTAAAAATCATGAAATGTTTGTATCAGCATTCTAATTAAATAAGATGAACATCATTGTAATAAAATAACATAATAAACATGAAAATACATAAAAATATTATGAAAAAATGGTAATAATGATTAAACAATTTAAAAAAATATTATGTGCATAACAATTTTATAAGCTAATACGTTTCTTTTAAATCAACTTAAACAAAATGCAAGTCTTACAGGTCTTATCCTTTGCATATTTGGTCAGTACTCGGAAATAATTCAAACGGATAGGTTGTTCCAAATCTACCATCCACCAGTTACTGCCGCTTGGATGTTCATCAGTCTGTGCGCACTGCGCCTTATTGGCCTGGGTATTCGGAATCCCGTCCACCATAAGCCAGGGTCCCATGTAGGTATTCATTGCGATGTCCATGGAACTTTGGCAAACCTTTCTATGTAAGGCTAGATTTGTGGTACCTACATATACGTTGCAAATTGAATGTTATTTCTGTTAATACAGTTAATAATGTTTGATTTGTAAATTTAAAATAAAACTAGGTTATTTGAAAATAAATAAAGTTAGGATTTGGAAAACATTGAATTCAACTTAATTGTGATTCAATTTGAAAAAAAAAAACTAGAACTTAAAATGTTCTACAAATATTAATTAACAATCATGTACTTTTCTTAACTAAAATTAAAACTAAGTTTGGAAGATGACAAATGAAAATATTCTTTATCGAATTGATTTATTTTTCTAACCATCGAAATAATCCGGTTCGGTTTTCATTGCCTGAATTTTCAATAAATTTTTTATCTTAAAAGACTGTCCGGTAAACAAACATAAATGTTGGAGATACTAAATTCTTTATAATTTGGAAAATTGTAGCAACTCACCTCATAATAAACACAGCCTGAGGTAACATAAATGAGGTAGGGATAATCCTCATAAAAATTACAAAAACCTTGTGATAGGTAGTTGAATGAAACGCAGCCCAATCTCGTTTGACAGTAGTAGGCACATTTCACCAAGTTTGGAACAAACTGAATTGAAGATGGAACAAATTCCACAGGGGGCATCTCAATAATGGAAGCAGAAACTGAATAAGCAGGCACATTTAGGGCGCATCCTCCAGCTCCGAGGCAATAGTAAACCTTTCTAAACCTTTTGCTATCCGCTTTCTGTTCCAAGATGATTATAAACACGAAAACAAACTTGTAAAACGTGTTATGAAACAAATTATGAAATATTGATTTTGTGATGTTCATGATGTTTTCTAAATTCTGATTATTCAGCGCTTTGGGAATTAGGCTTCTATCCGGATACGGTCTCGAGTCGATATGACTCATCGACTTAAAAGTAATGGACAGAAAATTCGGATTTGCTTTCCTGTATGCCTACCTGTATGTCCATTCTCTCCAAAGTTTTTGATTGTTTGTTTCGACCTAAAAAAAACAAAGGGGGTTTTCAATTAAACTAATGTCATTTACAATGGCAAGAATTAAAAAGAAAAATTACCTGTAACCATGGTAAGAAGCTTTTTGATTAGTAAAAAGCTTCAGCATTCATTCAGTGGAGCGGCCCTTATCTGAAACACAGAATTCTGGAAACAATGCACTTTTTCTCCTTATGAATGTTTTTTTTTTCGGGAGGTTCAATCATTACGATAATGAAATTTTTTCTGTTGTCACGAATATGCATTAAGATTTATGTAATATGCATTATGGACCTGATAAACATTTTGTTTTAAAATAGAACTAAAGTTCTTAAGAAATAACTAATTACACTTAGTGGTGGTGATTAACATTAAAAATCAATTTATCTTTATTTATAAAACAAGGCATGATTTAAAATAATTTCTTTCAAAAAGGGATTTTTAGGAGTTGGATTTTGAAAAAGATGCAACATTGATAACAAAACATAATTTTCCATGTATGAATGGATGATCTAAAAAATTTCTTTGACAATGGAGAAAAAAATCTATGCATTTGCTTATCATTACCAAAACAATAGGTTGATGTACGTGGATTTCTAATTAAAAACCATGTCTTGCAATGCGAAAACTCGGAAACTGTAATTTTCTTGTAAAATGGATTTCAAAGCATAAATCGCACAACAAATAAATCAAAATTAAAATTGATAAAATGCAATCTGCCAGTGACCATCACAAAGTCATTCATAAACATCTGTTGCTCAATTAAAATTATGACTTTCAAAAAACGACTTTTAACATGACTTTCAAAACATAACTTTTAGAAACATGGCTGCTGGAACCCTAGGGACACAATCATGAACATATGGTTAAAGCAATCAACATGATAAATCAATAAGCACTCCAGTCGCCCTCTACAGAAGCGGGCTTGGTAAAAGAATTTGGGCTGTTCACCTTGTTGATCCCACACAGAGAAATTGTCTTTAACCGGTTGCTTCTCCAATCACGAAATTTTTGTGATGCCGACTTTCAGATTTTTATGGCTATGACACAGGTGTCTGAGGCCGCAGAAACGGCTGAGGAACCGGTGTTGTCGGGAGAAAAAGGCCGACCGCGGACACGCAAAGCAATGTGAACTGAGATCTAAACCGCGGCCGCGAAAGGGATCTCCGACTGCCGCTACAAAGAAATTATAAAGCCCAGATTGCTTATATTAAGACAGTATGAAGAAGCCATTGAGAGCTTTCGCAGTCACTCCAGTCCAGGCAGGCAGCGGTGACCGGCAAAGCAAGGCCAACCGAGTGCCTCTCATAGCCGGATTCATACGAAGAGTTGGGTCCAGAAAGACAAAACCGATAGGGCCGCCTGTCGGAGTTCCAAGGCGGAGTATCAAGTAACATAAACTTTACGACCTTAAAATAAAATATCTAGAAGCTAAAACGGTGGCAACTGATGACAAACCTTTAATAGGAGTGTAGAGAACAACGTAAAAAATGTGACCAAGATCAATCATAATCCAACTCCTATATTTGTAACTTATGGCGGTTATGGTGCAGCCATAGCTGCTGGAATTCGATCCAAGTTGTCCATCCGTAGATTATTGGTAACGAAAACAAACTGAATGTTAAAATCATAAGGTGAGAATTCAATTGATAATTCATACCCACGATCCTACTACATGTCAGCTTTTTGAATCTTATTTCCGATTCATTTCAAAGGCACCTCATTCAAAATTGTTTTTTTAATTGAAGAAGAACATTTTTTTGAATAACTTTTGTAGGCTGAACCATAAAACTCCTGCACCTTTTATTCCTGTGTGGACTCGTTCATGCATTAAGTTTAGCATTTAGTTTCCAAAGGTCTGTGTCTTTGTTCCATTTGTCAGCCCGACGACAAAATAGCTCCGTCAAAAAAAGGCCGGCGACGAAATAGCCCAGGACAAAATAGCCCCGTCAATATATTACAAAAAATTTGTGAGTTGAATACATTAACTGATAAGTGATTCCAAATTTCATTCGAAGTAGTGGTTTGAATTTATGAGCGTTATAAGCTTAATTGGTATAACGGAATTTCATTAAGTTTGAAGATTAAGCGTCTAAAATATTATTAAGATTCCGGCAACTTCCTTAATTTACATGGACTTTTCAAGTTGGTATTTAATTAAATTATCGATTGACAAGCAACACGTGAATCTGCACAATATTTTTTATCCTTCCACGAGTTCCCGTTGCAATGTGTAAAAATGAAAGGTTTGAATTGGAATTGGAATTTAATCTATGTTATCGATTGACGTACAACATATTCGAGCCACAAAGTAAATCACCTTATCGGACTCACCTTATCATCACGTCATGTGAGCTATTTTGTCGCCGGGCTGTTATGATCGTTATCATTGTGACTGCGAAAGTTACCAGGAAATTCCTAGTTTTACAGGACTCATTGCATGTTTCTGATTTAAATTTAAATAAAGAAATCTCCTTTTATAGAAAATTTAAAATTGATATGTAAAAATTAATCTCTGTTGGAATGATCTATAAATTTTAATTCATAACTAGAAAAATATTGAAATGAAAAAATATGTAAAACAGCTTCAATTTTAACCCTCATGCGATTCATACTAAAAAGTTGTCCCAAGTTATTGGGGGTTAAAATGTAATCTTTTCGTTTACATTTAATATAAATTCGGAGGCTTTTTCAACGTTAACTTAATATCAATTTAATTTGTGCATGTGAACGAATAAATTTAAAAAAAAAACACGTTGAAATTAATGATTAAAAAATGATGTGAGTTGCGTCGCATCGGAGAGTATTTGCATACCAAAATGATACCAAAAATTTAATGAACAAAAGCCAAATTCAAATATGAATTTATTTTGAACACATCAAACAAATTATTTTATAACATAATTTTTAAAACATCTGCAAGTTCTTTTCATTAAAACAATGTACGACTAAATTTCAAGTTCAAATCATTTCTCAAAACGTTGCACCTTCTCCGGATTCCCATAGCTTTAAGGTGCACCTTTATCCACTTTGTTGTCATTATGAGCCACATTAAAACCGACTGGAAGAGTGCAAGATTTGTCGAGCAAATAAACAATAGACCCCTCCAGTGTAATCAAATCTTTTTCCTTTATGTATCCCGAAAGTCCTTCATGAATCCAGCATGGGAAATTGGACTTGGGATCATAGGCCAAAACGTCGCAGACATTTATTACTATGCAATATAAAAGACAGTTATACAAATCCTTCAATGCAGTCGTTACCAAACCCTTTGCAGTTTTATTGTGCACTTCTTTCCAACAAGTTTCACCTGCAACGATATAGTAAATTTGAAATTAATTTTACTATATATATTTTTTTTTAATGACAAACGCATAAAACGTAATAATAATATAATAATAATAATAATAATAATAATAATAATAATATAATAATAATAATAATAATAATAATAATAATAAAATAATAATAATAATAATAATAATAATAATAATAATAATAATAATAATAATAATAATAATAATAATAATAATATAATAACAAATAATAAAAATTATTTTCTTGAGAGGAAGGAACTTAACATTAATCTATAATTAATGATGAGCATTATCAGCAATGATAGTAATGATCAACAATGCCACGCATGCCCTTGCCAACGGTCGGTGATATAGCCAGTTCCTTAATTAAATACGTTCTTGTGAATCACGTACAGGAATTATGGGTGAAATGTCAGCATTAATTTAATAAATTACTGTAAAAAATGTATGAGTCTGGGCCAAACTTATATAAGGCACTGTAATGTCGATGGCTTTCGTGGATACAACGCATAAATTTAGTATTATTAATAAAAGCGTATTTGAAATTTAACAACATTCATCTGTGCCTGGTTTCTTTCTATCCACCACGTAACTTGTCACCGAATCTTTTGTTTCCTTAATTTGCTCCACACCAACGGAATAAGTTTGGATTTTACATGGTAAAACTTCCTCGATGTCGTAGGAAACAACATTGCACCATCGGCTGAAAAGACAGATTTTCAGACATGCGTCACGTCTAGTCACAGACTTTTTAGTCAAGCCTTTAAACTGCACTGTTGGCAAAGTAGTCCAAGCTGATTCGCCTTGTGATTTAAAAAGAGTTGTTAGTCTAATACTAATCATCTCTAATTATAATTAAATTATTAGGACTTTATATTTTATTATTAATAAAATTAATATTAGTATGATTATAAATTCCTAATAATTTAAGATCTAAAGAAGCCCGATGTTATAAGGTAACCAGTTAAAAGCAAGAACAGAAATCATAAATTTTAAAATCAATTAACAATTCAATCAAAACAACTACAATAAATTTTTTAAAATAATAAAATTAAAAAAAAACTGTTTTATTCGTTTGTGCTTTTAAATTCTTACAAAAATAGTTGAGCCGGGTCTTCATAGACCTCGTTCTATGATTGAGGCGGTTTTAAGGCATCATACTTAAAGGCGTATGTTTTACGTCAATGGCGTATAACAATATTAACCAGAGAGATTCAAGATATTTAACGGACACTCACCGCTTGTAGGGGCAATATTTTCCAACTTAGGTTCATTTTGACTCACATTCAAGCCTTCAGGAAGAACGCACGATTTATCCAGCAAATACACAACGGACCCATTCATTGGAATCAAATCTTCCTCTTTGAAGAACCCTGAAAGGCCACCATGATACCAACAAGCGGGATTTGATTCAAGGTCATAGGCCATAGCCTCGCAAACCTCTACCATGATGCAAGACATAAAACATATATAGAGGTCACTTGACAAACCGGCCTTTAAGCCTTTTAAAGTAAATTTAATTGCCCTATTTTTACAATTTTAGATTATTTACCTGAGGCTAATTTGTTTCCTTACTTTCCTCTACACCAACAGAGAAAGTTTGGATCTCACATGGTAAAAGTGCCTCACTGTCGTAAGAAACGACGTTATACCACCCGATGTAAAGGCAAGCTTTCAGACATTCATCAAGTCTAGTTAACGATGTTTTGGTCAAGCCATTGAACTGTACCTTTGGCAAGGTGGTCCAAGCCGATTCACCTTGCGATTTGAAACAAAATTTTTGACGAATAATTTAACAATATATTATCACAAAGTTAATGACATTCGATATTATATATAAGTATTATTACATAGGTACAGTTGAAAAACTCTATAAACAAAGAAGCAACTGTTTTAAGCGATGGCGCATGAAAGATATCTAGAAGATGCATCCGAAAAATAAAATGATAAAATATATAGCAATAAGTATAAATTATTTCCTAAATACATTTCAGCATTTTCCAAGAGGGTCCAAAACCTTGCACAGCTTGAGGATATAACGTTTTTTGCTTCTAGCCGACATTCGGATGGAGGGAGTAAAGCCCCGCAAAACGGGAGGAGATGACCTTTTTTTGGATCTGGTCAGGGGGCCGTTGCCTAAATGCTCAATCGGGACAACCATTTATAATTACGTTCTACTTGCCTGCAACTATTCCGATGTAGGACATAAGCAAACTTTGAAGCCAAGGAATCATCTTTAACATCTGGAATTTACAATTTGAGCAATACGAAAGTACTACTAAATTTGATATAAATTGAAATAAAATTGTAAATTCAAACGAGCAAACTGTATTTTTCTTGTAAAATGGATTTCATGCATTTATAGCGATTACTGAGCAAAGCATAAATCACCCAACAAATAACTCAATGATCCAACAAGATCTGGCACATGATGGTCAAACATAAGAAACTTTCAAGTTTAGCAAGAATTGAAACATAGAAAAATAAATTTAGATACTTTACATATACATAATTTTCAATGTTTGTAATATTCATGATAATTAAATACAAAGTATAATAGTGAAGATATAATGACCTTTACTGACGAACAATCATTAATTAAAATTGATAAAATGCAATTGCCAGTGACCATCGCAAAGGATTCATAAACATGTGTTGCTCAAATAAAATTATGACTTTCAAAAAACGACTTTTAACATGACTTTCAAAACATAACTTTTAGAAACCTAGGGACAATCATGAAAATATGGTTAAAGCAATCAACATGATAAATCAATAAATGTACGACCAGTCGCCCTCTACAGAAGCGAGACACAGAATGCACTGTGGCAGGACCGAGACAATGAGTCAGGTGCTCAGCCCTTGCACGTTTGATACTCATGGCGACATAACCAGTTTCTGATAGCAAGTGGCAATAGATTTGGTGCTTTTGTCGCCGTCGACGGCTGTCATCATTCTGGTAAAGTTTGCGGTACCGTGGGAGGACAGACTACAGCACAGCAACGCGTTCATATCAGAAGGTCAACTGATATTCTGATGCAGTATCTTCAAGATACTGGTAGGATTTCTAGAGATAACTGCCGAACAAACTGTTTTTTCCCACAATTGGATCGATAATTAGCTAAATCAGCCATAACGGCAATTACCATCAGTGTGTTCTGCTAAATTACTCACAATTACGTCTTCTTCATCGATATGCTGTTGATCAATGCTTAGAGTATCTAGCAAGTTAGCTACTTTATGTACCGTTTTCAAGCAGAATTTTTTATCTCCAATAGAACATTTTTTATCTTGTCTATTTCTTGAGCAGAAAGTTGAAGAGACGTGAATGAATTGAAGTGTCCTTTGAAAATGGGTGGTAAGCTGATTAAATAGTTTTGCAACAAAACTCATTTGTGGGCTGTTCTCTTCAAGAAATGCGATCCCATCTTCAATTAGTTTCAGCAACATCAAAACTTCATTTTTAAAGTTATAAATTTGTTTTTGTTTTTTATGTTTTTTTATAGAAATATTTCAAAAAGAACAAAACATTTTGTAATAAAACAATTAAAATATTTCACGCTCACATCTCTATTCAAAACACACGAACGTTATCTGGTTGGTGAGGTCCCGTTACTGAAAGAGATTAAACATCACAGTTGCTTCTGCCTATGAGGAACACTTGCATAACCAGAATTATGTGACATGGAATTTGTTTTGTAACTTTTCAATCTACGAATCAAAACAGTCGAAAGCTTTCCTAATGTCAGAAACTTTTGATTGTCATTCTTAGATTGATGGTCGATTGTGAGCTAAACATTTTTTCTTAACATGACTTTCAAAATATAACTTTTAGAAACATGGCTGCTGGGACCCTAGGGACAATCATGAACATATGGTTAAAGGGTGACCCGTCAAAATAGCCCCGTCAAAACATCCCCGTCAATGTATCTTTATAAAATAAATATTTATATGAGTTGATACATTAACCTATAACTTATTTCAAATTTGATTAAATGAAATGAGTTTTATATTTTGATGGTGCTATTTTGTCGCCGGGCTATTATGACGGGGTGCCTGGTTAAAGCATATGAAGGGTAAGTTTGTTTATTTGCATTATTGTATATATTAAGTTTTCCTTTTTGGCTTTTCATACCTGTTTAAAGATAATAGTGCAGCTCGTCACATCTAACTTAACAGTTATCCTTGCATGAGGTTCTAAAACTTTTAAAGTATGGTCAAAGTAAATATTGCAAGAAATGAAACAATTAGAGTTACAACAATTTTCGAGTGTGTTTGAAACAACTTGCCATATAAAAATTAAATTGAATTTTGGAGGTTATAAATTAAATGACACAGCCGCTGATCTTGCAAAGATGTTATTCCTCATAATTGTTTTTTTGTGTCAATTGACCGGGAAAAGCCAAACTTCTCAGGTTATGAGCATCTAATATATCTTAGATATAAGTTATAATAGTTATAATACATAATATTTATAATATAACATAGATATACATGTATGTTATATTAGAATAACAAACTTTTTTTTAAAACATGCATAAACATTCCTATTATTCGACAATTTTTTATTTAATTATAATAATAACACTTTGTTATGGATGATTAAATCATTTAAAATTAAATTATTATTATTATACTTTTTTAACATTATTTTAACCATTATTGACGATTTGTTGATCAATTTTATAGCCCATATTTGAGAAAAGTCAACAGTAATCGATTTACTTAATATTAATTAGTTTGCAATGATTTCAATATGCAAAATAGATATTAGATATGCAAATGCAGCTTACGGATGTATTATAGTGGCTACATTGGAGGTGCTGGAACCTGAACTTGTAGGCTCCGCCGGAAGAGTATTCTCGGCTTATTACAGAACCTTTGGATACGATGTTACTAACGGCGATGATCTAATTTGCTCATTGTCCTTGAATTTACCTAATGGCTTAGTTATTTAGTTTAATGTTTATTTAATCATTATTTAATGATGTTATTAATTATTATTTAACCCATGCGTCACTGCTGGATGTCCTAGATGAAAGTTTGTAATAAACAAAGATAAGAAGAAAGTGACGGGCTTTAATTCAATTATTTATCTCCAAAAAATATCTAAGATGTTTTTTTCTGATTACAATAATCTTCAATCAACGTTTAATTTTTATTTATTCGTTAAATTTGTAAAGGCATCTTTAAAATAGATTTCTGTAAAGAATTAAAATTGAAGAATCTAAAAGCCCTCTGCAGTAGGACCCTGAGACTACCACTAAGGTCCATCGTGGAAAAGTACAAACTCTTCAAAATAAGAACGCACTGGATGCTCAACAACTAGCAGGATAGCAGGTGCTCAGATCTGGAAGAAAATTCCGAGCTCAGAACAACATCGACGAATCAGTTGCCAGTTCGAGGAAGTAAGAGCTCCTACCCAGACGGATCGTCATGTAGTCAGATGGAACCACTTGCCAAAATGGTCCCAGTCGAGCTCACCAGTCAGAGAAGCTATGAAAGGAAAGCAGGCAAAACGTGGAACAAGACCGAGTCACGAAGGCAGTTCAGCAGTCACAGCAGTAGAAGACGTGGGAAGGCGTGATGCAACGATCCCTTATCTGGAGCGACATGTTGAAGAAGCTTCCGCTCCGACTTGCCTTCATAAGGTCAGTGTACGACCAATTGCTCTCCAGGGACACAATTTGCAGAAGCGGGTTCTGGTGGAAGACGCCTGCTCTGTGGCGGTACCGAGACACTGTATCACGTGCTCAGCAATTGAACTGTGCTCTTGCCAATCGCCGTACATATATGGCGACCTAACCAGGTTCTTCGAGAAGTTTGTGAAGCCGCAAAAGCAGCAGTCTTCTTTGGAAACTCTCGCGAAATCAGTGAAAGACTTACATCACGCGGGTATTGAATTGCGTCGCATCGGAGAGTATTTGCATACCTGTAATAAGCAAAATCCAAATTCAGTCAAATATGAATTTGTAACACATTATTATATAATATAATTTTTAAAATATCTGCAAGTCCTTTTCATTAAAACAATGTAAGACTAAATTTCAAGTTCAAATCATTTCTCAAAACGTTGCACCTTTTCCGGATTCCCATAGCTTTAAGGTGCACCTTTTCCCACTTTGTTGTCATTATGACCCACATTAAAACCGACTGGAAGAGTGCAAGATTTGTCGAGCAAATAAACAACAGACCCCTCCAGTGTAATCAAATCTTTTTCCTTTATGTATCCCGAAAGTCCTTCATGAATCCAGCATGGGGAATTGGACTTGGGATCATAGGCCAAAACGTCGCAGACATTTATTACTATGCAATATAAAAGACAGTTATACAAATCCTTCAATGCAGTCGTTACCAAACCCTTTGCAGTTTTATTGTGCACTTCTTTCCAACAAGTTTTACCTGCAACGTAAATTTGAAATTAATTTTACAATATATTTTTTTTTAATGAGAAACTTTATACGTAATATAATAATAATATAATAATAACAATAATAATAATAATAATAATAATAATAATAATAATAATAATAATAATAATATAAAAAAAAAATAATAAATAATAAAAATAATTTTCTTGAGAGAAAGAAACTTAATATCTAGTAATTAATTAATGATGAGTATTAATGATCAGCAATGCCACACATGCCCTTGCCAACGGTTGGTGATATAGCCAGGTCCTTAATTAAATACATTCTTGTGAATCACGTACAGGAATTTTGGGTAAAAAGTCAGCGTTAATTTGATAAATTTCTGTAGTTAATTGCATGATTCTTGAACCTGGGCCAAACTTATATAAAGCATTCGATGGCTTTCGTGGATACAACGCATAAATTTAATATTATTGATAAAAGCGTATTTTGAAATTTTACAATATTCACCTGTGCCTAGTTTGTTTTTATCCACCTTGAAACTTGTCACCGAATCTTTTGTTTCTTTACTTTGCTCCACACCAACGGAATAGGTTTGGATTTTACACGGTAAAATGTCCTGGATGTCGTAGGAAACAACTTTGCACCAACCGATAGAAAGACAGTTTTTCAGACATGCGTCAAGTCTAGTCACAGACGTTTTAGTCAAGCCTTTGAACTGCACTGTTGGCAAAGTAGTCCAAGCTGATTGGCCTTGTGATTTAAAAGGAGTTGTTAGTCTAACATTTCATCTCTAATTATAATTAAATTATTAGGACTTTATAATTTATTATTAATAAAATTAATATTAGTGCGATTATAAATTCCTAATAATTTAAGATCTAAAAAAGCCCGATGTTATAAGGTAACCAGTTAAAAGCAATAACAGAAATCATAAATTTTAAAATCAAAAATTTAACAATTCAATCAAAACAACGACAATAAATTTTTTTAAATAATAAAATTAAAAAAACAAAAGTGTTTGAAGACTCTGCCTGCCCGTTCAGATCCTGTCACTGCTGTAAGTTGTTATGTTGCTCTTATTAAGTTAGGTTGTTGAGTTTAGTTATTATAATAATTACTTTTACACTCTTGTGATTGATGAGTTATAAGCTATTATTTTGCATTATTACTTACTTATTTATTTATTTATTTGATTATAGTCCGTTGCATGATTTGGACTTATTTGCATTATTACAGTTTACATGAAATTGTGCAGGTTCATTTCAATAAAGATGGTTTTATTCGTTTGTGCTCGTTCTATGATTGAGGCGGTTTTAAGGCATCATACTTAAAGGCGTATGTTTTACATCAATGGCGTATAACAATATTAACCAGAGAAATTCAAGCTATTTAACGGGAACTCACCGGTTGTAGGGGCAATATTTTCCAACTTAGGTTCATTTTGACTCACATTCAAGCCTTCAGGAAGAACGCACGATTTATCTAGCAAATAAACAACGGACCCATTCATTGGAATCAAATCTTCCTCTTTGAAGGACCCTGAAAGGCCACCATGATACCAACAAGCGGGATTTGATTCAAGGTCATAGGCCATAGCCTCGCAAACCTCTACCATAATGCAATACATAAGACATATATAGAGGTCACTTGATAAACCGGCCAATAAACCTTTAGCAGTTTTATCATGTACTTCTTTCCAACATATTTTACCTGCAACGACATGATCCACATCAATAAATTCAAAAATTTTAATTAAAAAATAATTATTAAAACGTAATACTTGAATTGTATTACACGATGTGAAAGTAAATTTAATGGCCCTATTTTTACAATTTTAGAATATTAACCTGAGGCTAATTTGTATTTATTCACTATGTAACTGGTGATCGAATCTTTCGTTTCTTTACTTTCCTCTACACCAACAGAGAAAGTTTGGATCTCACATGGTAAAAGTGCCTCACTGTCGTAAGAAACGACGTTACACCACCCGATGTAAAGGCAAGCTTTCAGACATTCATCAAGTCTAGTTAACGATGTTTTGGTCAAGCCATTGAACTGTACCTTTGGCAAGGTGGTCCAAGCCGATTCACCTTGCGATTTGAAACAAAATTTTTGACGAATAATTTAACAATATTTGTCACAAAATTATTGACATTCGATATTATACATAAGTATTATTACCTAGGCACAGTTGAAAAACTCTATAAACAAATAAGCAACGGTTTTAATCGATGGCGCATTAAATCGTGTAGCTTGTTCTATCTAGAAGATGCACCCAAAAAATAAAATGATAAGTTATATGGCAATTAACCAGCTATAAATTAGTATTTCTTAAATACAAAGACGTAATTTCAGCAATTTCAAAAAAGGTGATTAGAGTCGACCTTCGTCGTGGGCAAATCCTTCATAAAGTGAGGATATGACCTTTTTTGGGGTCTGGTATAAAAGCTACCCAAATTTCGTATAACCCTAAATGTATGCTCAATCTGAACAATTGCCAATAATTACGTATTACTTGCCTGCAACTATTCCAATGTAGGACATAAGTAAAATTTCAAGACAAAGAATCATCTTTAACATCTGGAATTTACAATTTGAGTAATACGAAAGTACTACTAAATTTGATATAATTTGAATTAATGTATAAAATTATAAATTCAAACGAGCATGGAAACTCCTTCTTGTAAAATGGATTTCATGCATTTATAGCGATTACTGAGCAAAGTATAAATCACACAATAAATGAATCGATGATCTGTCAAATGATGGTCAAGCATAAGAAAGTTTAGGAACAATTGAAATACAAAAAATATATTTAGATACTTTATATACATATATATTACATATATATATAATTTTAAATGCGAATAATATTTATGATAATTATATTCAATGGTTAAGATAAGTTGACTTTTACTGAAGAACATGATTAATTAAAATTGATATTATGCAATCTGCCAATGACTAACGCAAAGGCATTCATAAGCATAAACAACAGATGTTGCTCAAATAAAATTTTTAAACGTTCAAAAAACGAATTTTGACATATGATTTTCTAAACATAATTTTTAGAAACTTGGCTGCTTGGACCCTAGGGACAATCATGAACATGTGGTTAATGCAATCATCATGATAAATCAATCCTCAAACTTGTAATCATTCATCATCATCCTGATATCACAAAAGCACGGAGCTTCTCATCCGACGGCTGCGCTTCGTCTCGTCAAAGAAACAGCCCAGGACTTCACGAGAGACTTTCGCTTCCAGAGCTTGGCCGTCTTGGCCTTCCAGAAGTCTAGCGTCTTCTTCTTCGGTCTATTCGAAGACACCAACCTATGCGCCATACATGCCAAGCACGTTACCATCATGCCGAAAAGACATAAAAATAATAAAAATAATGACATTCAGCTAGCCAGGACCGCGCTATAAAGTAGGATCAAATAGGAGGTCATTTTCTTTCATTGTGAATTATCAAAATACGTCTTTTCAAGAACAAACTAGCACCAACAATTTTGAGTTCCTTCCTTCCTTTATTATTCGTTCCCATATTTTATTGATTCCTTTATGATTATTAGTAATTGAAAATTTAAAAAAAACATAAACTGCAAATCTTCCAATGGTCAGGCCTTATGAAGGGGACGAATATCTACTAAGTTATAGAAATCAATCTTATTCCAACCACGTTGTGGCGAAACCTGCGGTGTTTGGTATATTTCAATTTTATCCGTATTCCACTTGAAAAATCGTGGTCGACATCATGCGGGGCAACAAAGAGCTTGTCGACTATTCTGCGACAACTCGTTCTCAGTTAGTTGATGATATTTTTCTTTATTCTTCTGTAACAAGTATTTATTTATTTAATCTAATTGTATACTGTTTTGGAGCTTTTTTTGAAAATGTTGATAAAAACCTAATCGTATTAACAAGAAAGTCCAATAGCCCAATCTAATTTAGACCACTTCGGTTTGTTAAAAATTCTGTAACCTCACTCCATCTAATTAAATGCTAATGCTAGCGGGACAAGAAACTGTTAAAAAGGAGAAGCAATTCATTCATTCGACCAAATAAACTAAATCTGTAAAGACCAGCAATTTAATCGTGTTTGATCTGCAAACAAGTGAACGATGATAATAAAGTTATGAACTACAATTAATGTAATATAAACAATGAAACTTTTTAAATACTTTAAATGAGTTAAGGGTGCAGTTTAACTGCAGTTTCAATTAGTAGGCTAGTACAATTTTTTTCTCCAATGAAATAAATTAGAGCAATCTAGTAAAATTGAGCGGAAAATAATTTGATGATCGTCCAATTTGATTGTCGTCTAGCTCATAAAATTTTAATTTTCTTAAAATTATTAAACTTAAAAAAATGATAATAATTATTAATTGATTAAATTTACGCAGATGTTTGTCGACAAGGAGTCATTACTTAAAGCTAATGCCATCCAGCTTGTCGAGATGGTTGTCAATCTGTCAGAGGCGGAGGCTTGAAGAACATCAAGATCATAAACATCTGTTGACTGGAGGTACATAATTGTTGAAACATATTGATTCAAAATATGAATTTGAAAATACTGTTTTCAAAGTAAAACTTTTTTGAGCCTAGAGATAAACGTAATTAACATAAAGCTCAACATGAGATTGACTCGTGAATGTGAGTACTTCTGAAAAAAGGCTGGACCAAAAGGGAAGATGATAATGGAAAGCCAGGCGGTAGCCTAAATTTGTTAGACAAGATTCCTTGACAATTTGCACATCATCAAACATTTGTTCATTCATCATACTGAAGTGACCCGTCAACATAGCCCGAGGACAAAATAGTCCAGGAAGGAAAAACCCCGTCAAAATAGCCTCCTCAAAATAGCCCGGCGTCTTCTATTGCTTTCAATTGAACAGATATCGCCTGACTATTACACACTACTTTCACCACAAGAAAGGGAATTATTAATATTATAAAATTATTGCATTTCTGTTACTTTGACACTCTCTCACTTGATTTTTGAATTTTAGCTAAATTTAACCCACTCCACATTATTTAATACAGGGGTTTCGAACCTTTTTGTGCCCATGGCTCCCTTAGAGGACAAAATGTGGTCCAAGGCCCCCCTATCAAACTTTTTCAAGAATAAAAGTGATGAACAAATAATTTATTTTATGTATTTTGAAAGCAAATTTTTAATGTGAAGATTGCTCCTGCTTTGACATTGTGCTGATAAACTTCTCTTACCATTCTGCCATATTTTTAATCTTATCTTTCTTTTTAATATCTTTCAATGTGGATGAGTTAACCCTTTATTGGATCTTAGCTTATATCACTCCAATTCACAAAAAACATTCTATCCAGGGAATTACAGACCAATATCACCCACATTTTCTTGTTGTCGTGCTATGGAAGATATGATCAATAAAGACATCTTGAATTACTTTCAGGCAAACAACCTTATATCTACCAATCAACATGACTTTCTAAATATGAGGTAAACATGTATAACCTGATTGTGTATACCAATCATTGGTCAATTTTAATCTCTACCAGAGCATTACACACTGATTTCAAAAAGTCCTTCGAGTCAGTGTCAATATAAAATTCAGTATCAGCTAAAATTACTGACAAAGGAATTTTTGGCAACCTTAAGATTTGTCAAATGACACAATATAACATAATAATTATTTATAGTTGGTTAAGAAGACCTGTGTAATAACCACTCTTTATAGATCTAACAACCAAATTATAGTTTGTAAACTGTTCGCAGATGATATCAGGCTCTACTCAACATCATCTCCTTACAACTCTTTCTTACAAACTGCTATTGACAGGTTGAGAAGTGAAAAATGGAAATTACAATTATCTTTCAAGCATCCATCAAAACAACGGGGGACTGAACCATGCCTAACAAATGCACAATCTGCTCATAACCCATATCTTTCAACGGTAATACTTTACAGTTGGTGTCTTCAATGATAATAAACCCACTTTCAAAGCCCATGTCAACAATATCATTCATAAGGCCTTTGTCAGAATACGCCTAATCAAATGATTTCGATCAATTGAGGCGAATATTGACTAGAACGTATTGCACCAATTGTGGCCAATGCTCAATATTGTTTCTCAATCTGGAGCCCTGTAACAAGCAGCTCGTAACAAAGATCAAAATAGCCTAAACGTTTTTCACAAAAGATATTCCAGGATTACAATGTCTACCTTAAAAGAGCAGACTTTAGAAACTTGGACTCAAGACACTCGAGCATCAACGCTCATCTATACTTGATGCCTATATGATACAATAATATTATGTAATAATAATATTAATACAAAATATTAACAACTTCAATCTGCATCATCTTCCAAATTCCCGTTTTCATGTTATCTTACACTCGTGATCACATCTTTCGTCTAGGAAGTCATGGGTTTTCAACCTTTTTTATTTTGAGTTTTCAGAAGATGAAGCAATAAAGTTTGCCAGCTTCAAAGAGAAATAGATATCTATTATTACCTTATCAAGGCCGGTCGAACGCTTTTAGTTTAAAATATGAAATTTTGATTTATTAAAAATCAGATATACATTTTCTTTATTTTCTCCCAATAAGGTGGATGCCATTGAAGGGTGGAAGCAGTAACAGATTGCCTTGCCAGAATTTTCAGGCAACATTGTCTCTAATTGAAAAACGAACCTCACTCAAACTACTTCCATTTTTGCAAAAACCTGACCATTTATTTATTTGATTATTGTCCGTTGCATGACTAAGATGATTTGGACTTAAAACATGGCTCGGATACGTTTCTTTTTATATATAGAATTTTCATAGACCTTTTTCACGCAATGCACCGAAACACATTAGATTTACATACTTATAAAATTTATTGGATTAAGACTAATATTTCGTGCAATTTTCAGGAAATACTGGATATGCCTAAAATTACGTTTAAGAACAAGTAACACTACAAATGCTTTTTTTTGTCTAGCGGGGCATTGACATGCTGAAAAATGACTGAATTATCCCCATTATTGTCACACAGCAGAAGATACCAGTACAGTGTTTGAACATATTTTGTGAGTTCTGCTTCTCCTCCTCAAAGATGAGTTCAGATGATCCACGAGAGGAAATGGTAGCCCAGTGCCATCACTGAGTTCAACTCCAAAATTTGTTTTAAAAAACGTTTTTGGGGCCCTCTGACATCTTGCTAATAATATTTATAGCCATCTGGACCACCAAAATTTAATTTAATAATAATAGGTTTTTTTTTGTATAGCGCTAGAAGCGTTCAAATTCGTTTGAATAGCGCCGCATCTAATTGGCGGTTTGCGGCTGTACAAGTTGGGTTTCGAATCTTAAAGAGTGTTGCTTTTACAGTAGTTCGCAAGCACGCTATCCTCCGAGCTAACTTGCTGTTATTTTTTCAGAAAAAAAGAAATTAAATGCATTTAATTAGCAAACTTCAGAAAAGTAATCTTACGAAAGCATTTGAATATGGTCCATCGACTAACCCCCAAATTTAACTCATTTTAAACTAAAATCTTTGAGAGCTTTACGGAAATATCTCTGAAAATCTCTAAAATTGACAATTTCAAGTTTTTGAAGGCCTTTATTTGTATTTTTTCGAGAAAATTGAGATTCTTTCTAAAACTCAATAAAGCAAAAACTTATCAAATGCTCGAGATGGGACCAACTTAAAATGTAGTAAGCAATTGTAGTATGAATATTAATACGTGCTATAATAAAAATGTGCTTAAACTTTTGTACGCAAAATTTTTGTGTTATCATACATCATGGCTCTTTTAATCTTTTAAACTGAGGTCACAATAATCCATTTCATACTGGATTCATACGTTATCGTCTTCAAATTTTGGGGTATGAATATTAGGGAATGCTCCTAATTTTATGTGATGAGCTAACGACTGCCTGATTTTGTAATGATTTTCTATAGAAGCACAGCAATCATCAATCATGAATTTTACATTGTTAATAAATTGTAAAATGGTTGTATAATGCCTTTAATTTATTAAACAAATTTTCTTAACAAGCATTTTACTTTCTGCAACTCTCCCTGCTCGGAGATCACTGCCCAAGATCTACAATAAACTCTTCCTCATCACTTTTAGAAACATCATTGTCCAGTCTGGCTTACATACACACCCTCTGGAAGGACGCAGGATTTGTCAAGTAGATAAGTAGTTGCACCTTCCATTGAGATCAAATCATCCTCCTTTGTAGACCCTGAAATGCCCACATGGTACCAACAAGATTGATTGGTTTTGGAATCAAAAACAGCTGCATCGCATGCATCTAGGGCGATACAATACATTAGGCACTCATAAAGTATCTTGGTTGACCCCGAAAAAAAACCTTTGGCAGTTTTTCCAGGCACAGCTTTCCAGCATGTTTTACCTGCAACATTTTGGCCGACTTGATTAAAAGCTTAAAAAAACATTGTATTTATTTCAAGATTGTCCATATCATTCAAAATGATTTCTAACGTTTCAAGATCTAAAGGACCGTCAAAATAGCCCGGCAACAAAATAGCACATTAAAATTTATTGCAAAAAGTATTACATTTAATTATATGTAAATTAGTCACATTAAATTAGTTGTAAAATTGAAAAAAATTCCGCGTAGATAATCGAGATGTCCTGTGTTGAACGAAGACGTTAAGTTCCAAGTACTTAACCTTATATAAGCTACATTAATTTCCAACACCAAATCAAATTCTTCATATTGCAACAGGAAATCGAATGAGTGTCTGGTAAATTCTCTAAGAGTCTGATTATTTTTGTGCAGTTCGTATGCACTGGAATCCTAATAATATATACGATAAATCCACTTGATAAAATTTCCTGATACCTATCAAACTCAAGTCGGTCAGTTAACAAACTGAAATCAAATTAAATTTAGAATCGTGTAAATTCATTCAACTCAAAATAATTTTCAAAATAGTTTTTCTAGGTTATATGGTACTATTTTGTATTGGGCTACTTTGACGGGTTACTTCTGAAGATTGAATTACTCACCCGAAGCAACTTTGGCTTTATCCACTAAGTAAGTTGTAACTGAATCTTTTGTTTCATTACTTTTTCTAACATCCGATGAACTAATCTCAATCTCACATGGTAAAGTTGCTTCACTGTCGAAAGAAACGACATTGCACCATTCGATGTAAAAGCAAGTTTTCAAGCACATTTCCAGTTTGGTTTCAGATAATTTTATCAGACCCCTATAATGAACTTTGGGAAGAGTAGTCCATGCAAATTCACCTGATATTTTAAAATGAATTGACCACAAAATATATATGTAATATATATGACAATATATATGTATTATAAATGACATAAAACTTGTTAAATTTATGAGCTTAAATATGAGATGACGCTAGAATATAACAAAACTTAAGTTCAAAATTATTACAGAATAATCGAAGAGCACTTTCTAAAACACTTTTTTGTTTGAGAGTTGTTGAGATAAATTAAATGATTTAGTTATGTTAAAAGAATCAGTCTGGTTTAGACTTTGGAGAAAAATTTATTAAAAGGTAATTTTTATTATTCACAATAATATTCTACTAGCCTGCAGCTATTCCGAGGTAGGCTAGAGACAAAATTTGAAACCAGAGAATCATCCTTAACATCTGCAATTACTTCAAAATTTTATACAAATGTTTTATAATTACAGTTAGTAGGACTAATTTATGAAGACAGATATTTAAACCTCAAGAAGATTTCCATTTATACTGATGTGTGGCGCAGAACCATAATAAACATTTAAAATCTAAAAAACTCTCATGCTTGGTCTTGGTGGCCCTAAGACAACATTAACGTCTTTCTTTGACAAATTGAACAGATAAATATTGACATAAATAAGATACATAAACAAGATTCGATTGAATAATGCAATAAAAACATAAAATTAATTTGTTCAGGGATTCATTTATCATCAAGATTCACGATCATTCAAATCATTCATGTTGCTTGGAATGAAATATTTACTCGGAAACATCTGCCTCTTTAGTTCTTTACTGTTTTAAAGTTTTTGGAGCCTTTTTCAGCTTCAGTATTTTTGAATTCCTTTCCAGGAGTCAGTATCTTCCCATTTATACTGATGTGTGGCACAGAACCGCAGTAAACATTCTAAAACTAAAAAACACTCATGCTCGGTCTTGGTGGTCCTAAAACAACATTAACATCTTTCTTTGACAAATTTAAATAAAAAACATGTTTATTCGATTGAATAATGCAATAAAAACATAAAATTAATTTGTTCAGGGATTCATTTATCATCAAGATTCACGATCAAAAATCCTTCATGTTGCTATATGAATGAAATATTTACTCGGAGACATCTGGCTCCTTAGTTCTTTACTGGTTTAAAGTTGTTGCCTCTTTCAGCTTGAATATTCTTGAATTCCTTTCCATTTTTCGCTTTCAAATGTGTAATGGAACATTATTCATTGTGGTAAATGGATAAAACGTCCCAAAAATTTTAGAAATAGTAGCGGAAATAATTACTTGTCCACATTGGTCCATTATGATTATGCCTTAAAATTAAATCTCAGAAAACAAGTTCATACGAACCGAGCAAAAACGTTACCTGTCAACATAGCTCAATGAAACCGCAATATACAAATGTATATTTTTCTGAATGAATACGTCAACTAAAGCTTATTGCAAATGTAATTTGTTATTTGTGGTTTGAATGCTTTTGTGACAGTTTGGAGTTTAATTGTTATCGAGAAAATTAAAAAAAAATTTCATGTAAAATATTCTTATGATTCCAGTTGCATCTATCTATGGACTTTTCAATTTGACCAAGACAAAAAAAGGTAATACCGCGTTTTCCCGAAAATAAGACAGTGTCTTACAGTTTTGCTGCAAAAGACGCGATAAGGGCTTATTTTTTGAGGCGTATATAATATTTTCATCAGCAACGCCCCAGAACATTTTTCATGTTAAACAATTTACTAAACTACAAGAATGTTGGAAAATCCCTCAGTTGGAGTAATTTTTTTTAAATTACTCAAAGATGTTCAAACTTCAACTTCTTCTGGAGAATCATTATAAATCTCCAAACTCTGAATTCCTGCCCAAATTTCTATTTCCCATGGAACCACTGGTCTCAATCTCTGACGTTTAGCAAGAGAATCTTTTGTTGAAATGTACCCTACCAACAAAACTATCAGCGATTTGACACACTGAATTCATAACCCAACTCACAACATCTCGCTGGCTAGTCTTGGCAGAGTTTCTGAACCACACTTGTACTTCTTAATATTTCCCTCGTCTAATTGTTAACTGAGATCATGCTATGCACGCCATTTGAGGATCACTCGATTATTCAGCTTATTTTTTTTACAGAAAGCTGTAAGATTCTTGTCCAGTGTTCCACGATTTCTGTCGTATATTAAATGCTTAATTAACTTTTGCTTACTGTACTCATCTTGTCGAAATAACTATTAATGGTTATACTAAATCTGTTACATATTCAACGCACTGAATTAAAAAAATTCATAAACGCAACACGATGCAACTGGGTTCTTATTGGTCGTCTGTTTACGGCATCTGCTTTGGAGTCGACTCCTGCTGACTCAAATGTCAAACAGGCAGACCCCCCGAAACAAAAAGAGAAGCGAAGAGAAGCAAAAACCGCAAGCGTAAGGCTAAAACTGCAGTCAGCGACAGCATCCAGCAGCCCTCCTTGAAATCTTCTGCACAAACCTCCATGCAACCCCCTGTTACCGGGGGAAAGCCTGAGGACGTGCTATTGCACGTTCCTGCAGGCTTTTTTGCTGATATTATTCAAGCTATCACCCATCAGGTAAACCTCAAATTCAACGGAGGAGAAAGCGAGAAGCTCGCAGAGGTGTTCACCTTCATCTTCATGACGGTTCTCCAGTCCATGAAAGGAGATACTGTCTCGGAGGCGTTGAAGGACGCCACTACAAGCTGCTTCCTAGTAAACACGGTCCATCATGGATAATGCCATAAGCGTTATCCAATGGAACTGCCAAGGCATTCGGCCTAAAACGGGTGAATTCGCCTCTTTTTGAATTCTCTGAAAATTTTGCCAGGTATTATCCTGCTTCAAGAAACCTTTCTTAAAAGCAGGCACTCTTTCAAACTTCAGGGATATCAAATTGAGCGATTTGATAGGCAGGACGATGTACCACACGGGGGCATACTTAAATGCGTAAGGGAAGGTCTGTCATACAGCTCCGTTATCGCATCCCAGGACCCTCAGTGTCTCTCTACCACGGTCATCACGAAATCAAGGAAACTCAAGATTGTCAATTTCTACGTTCCTCCTGGAAAATGCTTTTCAGAGGAAGAGCTTAAAAATCTTGAACCACCAAGATGCCATCATCTGCGGGGATATGAATGCCCATTCTCCCATATTTGGAGCTCGCCACTCTGATTGCAGAGGTAAGATAGTGGAAGACTTGACACAAAACTTGAATCTTGTTATTCTTAATTCAGGTGAAGGTACACACTCTCTGGCCTCTCCATGCTGGGCGGCCAAAACCACATGGAAGGTCCTCAACACAAGCCTTGGCAGCTATCATTACATCATCCAGATGGTGATCAATGACAAAGTGCTTTACGAGAACCTGAGACCGGCAAGAATAAGCCTGAAGACACTTAACTGGAACTCCTTCCATGCTAAGTGTCTGTCCCTCATCAACCAGGAGCTACCTTCGAAAGACCTGAAGGAAAACGCAAGATTCATCACCGACAGCATCGCCAGATCGGCCAAAGACAGCTCTCCCACCCACAAGGGGCGACACAGTAAGCCCCTTCTACCTTATTGGAACAATGACTGCAGGGAAGCAGTCAAAATAAGGAACAGAAAGAAAGCCGTCCAACGTCGAATTCGAAGCGAAGCTAGTTTTGAAGAATACAAGAGGGCCAAAAGACAAGCTAAGTGGACCATTAAGAATGCCAAAAAAGAGTGTTGGCAAAAACATTGCGCTGGTTTTGACGGTGCCACTGGCCTCGGCACTCTCTGGAAAACCCTCAGAGGGTTGAACGGCAACTAATCCACTAATTCCTCCGATCGCCCCAGATTCTGGGGATCCCATAGGAAACTCAGCAAAGGCGGAAATGCTAGCCCGATCTTTTGCATTAGCCAGCAGCAACGCGAATCTTTCCCCGCTATTCGCACAAACCAAGACTAAATGGCGCTTGACCCCTGAACTTTTCGCCCCAAAGGACTCGCCTCTCTCGGATCCCATCAACATCTCCAAAGTTATTGATGCACTAAGGAAATGTGGGAATTCATCTCCGGGACCTGATGGCATCCACTACGAGATTCTAAGAAGGCTCCCAACCGCAAGTTTCAAAGGGATCGTAGCTTTCTTCAACCAATCCTGGTTATCCGGAATGGTCCCTGGTCCATGGAAGAGAGCTATAGTCGTCCCAATCCCAAAGAAAGGGAAGCCCCCCGAGTTGCCTTCCTCTTACCCATCACTCTTTGCAAACTTCTGGAGCGGGTGATTGCCATGAGACTCAGATGGTTCCTAGAGAGCAGAAACCTGTTGAACCAGTACCAAGCTGGTTTCAGAAAAGGCCGAGGATATGTGGACCACATTGTCAGACTAACGCAAGATATTGCCTCATCCTCATTTAAGAAGCAGATGACTCTTGGAGTCTTCTTAGACCTGGAAAAAGCTTTCGACATGTTTTGGAGAAAGAGGATCATAGGACAACTTTCCGAGATGGGGGTCAGGGTCAAACCACTGGAATGGATTCACAACTTCCTCCAGCTCTCTCCGAACCAGTCGTACTAGAAAACGGCACTCCACAAGGCAGCGTCCTCAGTCCTCTTTTATTCATCATCACGATGAATGCAATTCCAAACCCACAGAAAGGAGTCGAGCTGTCCATGTATGCCGATGACATTGCTCTCTAGACGACCGGGACGTCCTCAAAAGCAATGACAACACGCATGCAAAAGCAGCTTAACACTACGGCTAAGATTTATCTGCTAATGGTTTTAAGATATCTGCGTCTAAATTACAAGCTGCTTTATTTACAAGCAACTGGGTCAAGAGGAGTGAGGCCAACATCAGACTTCGCATCGGAAAGGAAGAAATCCCCCTGTCTCCAACGGCCACCTTCTTAGGAATCGTCCTAGACTCAAACCTAAGTTGGTCTGATCACGCAGAGGCTGTCAAGACACGTTGCTTGAAAAGACTCAATGCGATGAGAGCTATCTCGGGAAGCTCATGGGGTGCTAGCAAATCCACTTTGCTACAAGTCTACAGAGCCACTATACGCTCCGTCCTTGACTATGGCTGCGAGATGGTAGATCTGGGATGCAAACAAATCAGGGACACCTACGACAGGCTTCAGTACCAAGCGCTGAAGATCTGCTGCGGTGGCATGAGGGGAACAAGTGCCTCGTCTCTACTGGTGGAATGCGGTGAGCTTCCCCTCGACCTACGTCGTAAGAAGCTCATGACAAACCACGCCCTCAGGTCTATTGCCATTAAAAATGAATCAGTTAAATCTAAATACTTCATTTCAGACGGCAAAAAGTCCAAGTCTCAAGCTAGGCTCCACTTCAAGATGAAGAAACGAGGAGAGACAACCCCGTACGAGAAAGTCGAGTCCCTCCTTCCGGCAGACATCCTAGGAGATATCGAAGAGGAAACTTCCACAATTTTTCTTGGAGACTGAGGAAACCATTGATTGACATCTCGAATCTCTCCTTCGCATCCGACGACCCTCTGAGGAAGCTGGTAGCAATGGAGAAGATATGGGATCTACAGGGAAGTCTCCTTTGTTATACGGATGCCTCGAAGACGACGGACAACAAGGCAGGAATAGGGATCCACATCCCGAAGAAAAACGTGAACTTAAGCCTCAGGACATCAAGTCACAGCTGAAAAGTTCTGTTGAACTAGCAGCCATTGAGGACTGTCTGATTCACGGGAAGGACTCCTATCAGGGGGAGACCTTCGATATAGTTGTTCTGAGCGATTCGCTTAGTGCTTTAGAGGGGCACCCCGTCATAACAGCCCGGCGACAGAATAGCTCAAGACAAAACAGCCCCGTTAAAATAGCCCGGCGTCAAAATAGCTCAAGACAAAACAGCCCCGACAAAACGGCCCCGTCGAAACAGCCCGGCGTCAAAATAGCCCAGGACGAAAAAATCCCGTAAAAATGGCCCCGTCAAAATAGCCCCGACAAAACCGCCCGGCGACAAAATAGCCCAGGACAAAACAACCCGGCGACAAAATAGCCCCGACAAAACAGCCCCGTCAAAACAGCCCTGTCACCAGGGTCGGACTGGCTTAAAAAACCGGCCCGGGAAAGTTTATTTAACTCCTAGTTTGATCAACTTAAACATAAGAAACACTAGAGTATAAAATTTCTATTCACTATTAACTATTATAACAGCTTTTTATCGTTTCACTGGTCGATGCTAAAACATCAATGATTTCATTGTTATTGATTCTTGGAAAAGAGTCTTTCTCACAAGACATCAGCATGAATGATCTTGATGAAAACGACCTCTCACAAGCAACTTGTGATGAGGATAATGTCAACACAAATTTGTAAGCCAGATACAAATAATATAAATACAATAATATATACGAATAAGCAAGACTATGCAAATTAAACTTCTGGAGAACAATAATAACAACAAACAATACTCAAAACGGTCAAAGCATTCAAGCCACTAATTTCGAATTAAATTTTGATTCAGTTTCACAACATTTTTTAAAAATACTTTGACATGGAGTTATCGTGGGGCTATAATGACGGGGCTATTTTGTCTTGGGCTATTTTGACGCCGGGCTGTTTCGACGGGGCTGTTTTGTCGGGGCGGTTTTGGCGGGCTGTTTTGTCTTGAGCTATTTTGACGCCGGGCTATTTTGACGGGGCTGTTTTGTCGGGGCTATTCTGTCGCCGGGCTGTTATGACGGGTCACCCTTTAGAGGCACTAAAGGATTGCAATAATGATGCTCCTGACATTAAGAAAACCCAGTTTCTAATTTCAGATATCCAGGAGAGCGGCAGAAAGGTCACGCTCGTCTGGGTTCCTGCTCACGTTGGAATCTCTGGCAATGAGAAGGCCGATGCTAACTAACAAGTCCAAATCATCCTAGTTATGCAACGGACTTTAATCAAATAAATAAAACGGCATCTGCTTACCCGTTTTCATCTTACATGCGGTTTTTAAGTTTAGTGATATTAAATTATTGGCTTCAACTGATTATTGAATTGACTGTAAATCCGGCTAAGCTCTAGTTACTAGGTCTTATTTTCGGGGTAGGGCTTATATTACGAACATCTTGAAAAAAATCATGCTTGGGCTTATTTTCGGGTAAACACGGTATAAACAGGAATTAATATAACTTTCGATTAACATGCATCACATGCTAATATCGCTTACTCAGTCTAATTTGTTCCTGAGTTCTAATTGGCCAGGTTTCGAAAAGAGCAGCATAAAGTAAAGATCAATATCAGACGTTTTCAGGCAAATAACCTAAAGCCAGAAGCATCTGCAACTGAATCGACGTTTTCGTTTCCAACTTGAGTTAAAGCAACCCAGAAATTCTCGATAATGGAATTCTCGCATGTGGAATTGCTTACAGTCTAACAATTTATTTTTGTTAATCAGGATTTTTGCTTAATTTGACAATCTTTAAATAATTTTGTTTTCAAAAAAAGTTTTAATGAGCTATCTTGAAAATTTTGTCTTAGGCTATTTTGACGGGGTTCCTCGAATTATATATAGCGGTTCGGACCATAACTGAGCCATCTCTGAGTTTTCGCCTGAGCTGTTTTTTTTATATCCTTTAACATTAAGTACGGAAATACATGTGTACATGTTACATATAAGTACATTTTGATGTTATGCAACTCAATAACTTGATAGAGAGCAATTCGTAACGTTTAAACGCTTGAGAGAGTATTTATCTAACCAACACAACAAGAAAATAATAACCTCATGAAGTAAGAAAATTATAGCAGTAATCAAACATGGGACCAAGTATTCAAGTCTCAAGTTCAAGTATTCAAATACAAGTACCATGTATCAATGTATTATGAACAAGTACTTGTACATCGTCATTTTCCAGACTGTTTGCTTAATGTTAAAATTTATTTGTCTCATATAAAACAAAGTAATTAAATCAAAAGTAATATTATTAATAATAAACTTTGATGTCAACTTAATTTATTGAAAAAATAGAAACTCAAAAAAAAAAGTGTTATTTTTGCAATTTTGTCACTATAACTTATCATTTTTGTAGAACCTTGAGAGTTCACTAGGCCTTGCCCTCAACATGAACTTTCCCACCCTAGATTATATGCTCTCATGTCGTTTGCAAAGTTCTCTCTAATTTTGTTTGAGTAAAAGTATGTGCCCACTGCACTTAAACAACTTAACAAAGTTTTGGAGCCCCAACTCGTTATGATACCGCTATTAAAAGCTTCAGAGTATGTTATTATAGATATAATATAAACAATTAAAAAAAACCTTTTAGTGTAATATAATACAAGTACAAGTACCTGAAATCTGTACTTGAACAAAAAAGTAGCTAGTTCACCAAATTCATTTTTTAAAAACCTTGCTCTAAATGAACTTTCCCGTCATAGTTTATTTTAACCCCATGACGTGTTCCCTCTACTTTTTTTGAGTCTGTGCACTCACAAAATTTCTTTTGTGCAACATTTTCGAGAAGAATGTAGAGTACAGTAGAAAGTAATGCGCACTAATGATGCAGTGTTAGCAAAATTGATGTTATTGTGTTCTCTAGCTGTCAATCATAATGCTTTTCTGTGGAACGTGTACAGAGAGATGTGAGTACGAGTATTTAAAATCTGTTTTCTTGTACTCAATTTTTAATTTCTTCAAATCATGAACGATTTTTACGAAGTGGCAACAATAAAAATAAACAATTTTTGAGGGGATTCAAACCCCGAATGTGGTACCTCTTAACATACTCAAATATATATTTTCTCATTTATTTACAAAGGTAATTTCCTAATATATTTGTGAAATAATAATTAATATTCAGAAAAATGCATTCAGCGTTTCATGATGTCAGATTATCTCTTTCATTTGTATTCCCTAAATAGCTCGACTTCAAATCATGAGAAACTACTTCAAATATTCAAATATTCAGATATTAATGAATATGGAAACTTAACAAATGCAAATGATAAACTTTATTAGTATAACCATTTTTTTCATAAGTAAACATTTCCCCAAATTTTGCGTCTTTGTCTTAGCTTTCTGGGACTTCTTTTTACATTGCACCAGTCTGGTTTGCAAACAAGCCTTATGGAAGGATGCAGGATTTGTTAAGCAGATATGTTTTTGCCCCTTTCATTGGGATCAAATCTATTTTTTTATAGACCCAGAAACGCCCATATGGTACCAACAAGGTTTGGACCAGGAATCAAAAGTCACGGCCTCGCAAGACCCTAGGCGGATGCAATAAAAAAGGCAGTCAAAAAGTGCATCGGATGATGCCGACAGCAAACCTTTGACAGTTTTACCATTCACAACGTTCCAGCACTTTGTACCCGCAATATTTCGACCGATTTGAAAACAAATTGAAAATCGTAAAAAACTTTAAACGTAGCTCATGATGCGAAATGATTTTTAAGTAATCTTGGAGAAATCAATGAAATACGAACCTAAAGCGACTTCGACTTTTTCCAGTAAATAAGTAGTGACAGATTCTTTCGATTCCTTACTTTTTCTCACGTCCAAAGAACTAATCTCTATCTCACATGGTAATGCTTTATTACTGCAACATGCTTAATGTGGATTCTAAAATGCTAATATCACAATTTATCCATTTTCTCTGCCAAGTCATTGTTTTATTATTTTACTTGGGTTTGACTATGACCACACAATTGTAAGACAAAAAAATTAGAAGTGGTGGGTGATGTTTGTTTTAATTAGATTAACTAAATACTGCATTTTTTTTCATCAACTTCAAATGCAACAAATGTCCCCTTTATGGAAGAATAATTGAAGATTTTTAAGAAGTGACATAAGGCCATACTACGTGTTTGGTGTTCTAATTTATTATTATTATCAATTTTCCATCAAATGCAGAGACAAATTTTTTTTTGCTTCTTTATAGATTTATAGATCCCTGATTGGGATGGTGTTGCAATTTGAGGATTGTCCTTTTGAAGAATTCTATAAAAAGAATTTTTGTCTGCTCTATTTGTTGATACTTTTCCACATCTAACCAACTTTTGCGCGCTTTTAGCGGAATGGTAGACTTTCTTCTTTTCTAACTCACCAGACACCTCACTGAAATTTTCTTCATCAAACATGCATCTTTCACTTTCAGAAGTGCTCGTCGAAGCTTCTCGGAAGTCAAATCACAAGATTTGCTTGTGGATGGTCTGCAAATATTCTTCATTTAGATGGATGAATGGTTTCTTTGCATGCTAGTTTTTTTGTGGTGTATTCTACTTTACCTTTAGACTCCAGCTGCAAATAATACAAGTGCTTGTCTTTCGCACAGAGCCATAATCCATCAGGATTGATGTCAAATAAATTTGAGAAAGAGCGTTAAGTTTTTGCTGTTGGATTCTTCAAAAACTTGTCATACTTACTAATATCGTAAAATAATAGTATCGGTGATTTTTTCTTTACACTTTGGTAGAGACTAGAAAATTCGACTTCGGTCACGATTTTTAGACTTCACAAATTTGTTTCAATCTTATTTCTCTTGATTTTATACTCAAATATAAAATAGGGGGTAAATACTGGAACCTATACCCTTTAAGGTTTTCCATAAACAGTACGGATATTTCACATCCAGGCTTACTATTGTATTTGAACCATTACAGAATTGTATTACAAAAATTATTTTATGTTTTTTATGTTCAAATTTATTCAAAGTAAAAGTTTTATTAAAATTTGAACCTAATCTACCAAAAATGTAAACTATTGTCTTTGCTGGAATTTTAATATCATGGTGTATGTTCATAAGAGCCACCCTATTCAGTCGGTCAGTCAGCATGGAAGATCGAAGCTTTTAACCTTTGGAGAGTAGATAAACTTCTTTCATTGCTAGCTGTTAAGGATTCTAACATTTGGGTATAAATCATTGTCTGCTCAATGTAGAAAAACTACAAAATTATCAGTCCAACATCTTTATCTTCACGCCACTTTGCCCACAATTGCTCATACTCTTTTTGATGGGGTTGATGGCAAGTCTGGAAAAGCATTTGCAATCATCCTTAGCCGATCATTGGACAATGTTTCAGGACTTTTCAGCATAGAGATGCACCAACTTGGAGGCCAATATAATGGACTAAAGCGCTCTTAGAATCCTTGAATTATATTATCAAGAAATGGTATGAAAACAGATTGTCGATATAAAGCAGCGGGATCATTGGTTGATATGTTGCTCCTCATGGTTTGCCTGCCACATGTTCTAGGGAGAGATGGTTCAGCGCCAGAGATCTTTGCTAGTTATATAACGTTGTAATAAATTTAATTGAATCTTATCAACATTGACTCAAATATCATTCAACGTGGCTTGAGTTGTTTTAATTTCATGTATTGCTTGGCACATATCTAATCTTTATGTTATTTTTAATGGTTTTCGAGGGACTCTTCCTGTCCAGTAAATAAGTTTTATTACAGGAATCACAACAGCTGATTATTATGATAAGGCCTATACTATACTTGGAAAGTTAAATATAAGTTCAGTATTACTAAATTTCATACCTGACATCATTTTCTTGTATATATCCAATAAAATTCCATTTAAATTTAATTAAAAGTAGAACTTCTAGAATATGCAAGCAATGGAATAGCATTATTGCATCTAGAACAAAGTTTATTGGTTGATATTAGCTTTTTTTAGTATTTAAGAATGGCGGGGGGCATGGCCCTCTATGTCCTCCCCCCTAAATCCGCCACTGCCCTCGGCAAGCGCCAAATAGCGACCAACAATTGCCACATCTT
Source organism: Whitmania pigra (assembly GCA_021613335.1). Classification (NCBI taxonomy): domain Eukaryota; kingdom Metazoa; phylum Annelida; class Clitellata; order Hirudinida; family Haemopidae; genus Whitmania; species Whitmania pigra. Next base: position 4,642,848 of record JAJTWR010000299.1, read on the forward strand.
TAGGCAATTTGGAGATACTCTCTAAAGATTTCTCAGTATATTTGAACATTCTCTGACGTTTTCTCAGTGAACGACTGAAATTTGTAAGGTTTTTCGCCTAGGCACTCTTATTTTCTAATACAGCGATTGCCGACATTTTGGAGGACATTTACGAAATAAAGTGAACTTTTATTCAAATCCTTTCGAAAAAAATGTAATTTTAAAAGTTAATTATATACTTAAGACGTGCGCTAGCTTGAGTTCTACCGCCCGCGGAAGATTGACGGTTGATGGGTGAAGTTTTTACAACACAAAAATAAATAATTATGATTCTCTTGTTTTACAATTCAGCCAATGTATATATGGGCTTTTATTGTTAAAAAAGTCATAACCCTAATGTGTAGGTATGTTCTCTAGCAGAAAACTCATTAAATTTTTGATGCTCTAATAGAGCTTAAATAAGCTTAAATGTGATTATGTTCATAATTTTAATTACAATAAGGATATACTGGCCTGCAGCCACTCCGAAGTAGGCTAGAGACAAAATTTGAAACCAGAGAATCATCTTTAACTGTCTGCAATTATTCTTATTTTTATTATCTTCATAATTTTAGTAATTTAACAATATCGAATTTATTTAGAGTTAATAGAACTAATTTTAATTTAAAATATTTTAACATGCAGCTACTTCATTTATAATGCAATGAGGATTATCCATAAATAAACATTTAAAAAAATAAACTGATATCCCCTGTCTTGATGACCGTTGAGCAGCATTAACTTTTAGGTATCTTCCTATTTTATTCTATACAAATAATTAAACATTCGAACAACAAACGACCAACATTTCAATAACTTCAACTTTAGCTAATAAATTCATTTATTAATAACATCAATTTTCCAGTTTGACATTCACCATCAAGGATCACAATTATGTATGAGTTACCATGTTGTTAGAAAATTTAATTTTTTTTATTTTTATGCTTATCAAAAAAATAAGCAAAACACAAACGCAAATGACCCAAAAGGATTGATATCCGCCTAAGGAAAAATAATGATTGAATAGTTAGTTTAATAGTAAACGTACATATTACATAATCTCTCAGTTCCTGAATCCACATCAAGGCACCTGCTGACATATATAAGCTTGTCAGGTGTAAGTTATTAAACGTGCGCCCGCATGGCCTAACGGTTAAAGCTGCTCCTCTCACTATGGGGTTCAAACCCCGCTGCGGGTGCACCGTCCTAATCATCTAGACATGCAACGGACGTTAATAAAACATTATTTGTAAGTTATTAAATACAATAAATCACATGGTTATGTCCGTGAAAGCTACGACAAAATATTAACTTAAACTGGCAGTTTCTCCACGAGCAGGTAACATACATTTGTCATTAACTATCTATTAAGTATTTTCTGTTACTATTATCATTTACTTTTAACAATCAATCATCGCATTCGGATCCACACTGGGGAAGTTGTCGTCTCTCCAAAGGTGGAGCCAGCTGTGGTTGGTTCCTCGTGGGCAAATTTCTCCGGGTCACACATGACGTGACATGTTATACATTATATATTAAGAGAGATGACAGTTTTTAAGTGGTAGCATTAAATCATACCTGACCGCTTCTTCCGCATCTCACAATGGTATATCTGATTCGAACTCCTAATATGGTAAGTCCTAATCTACAACTACCTAAAATTCAATGTCTCATTCAAAACCTATCTATTTGGCCAAAGCTTATATTAGCCAATGTTGGTATGTTTATAGATCCAGCTCGTGTGTTGTTATTATCTTTTATGGTCTGCCATGCATTCTGTGTGCCACAGAAATTAAAATGCCTTGATAAATGAAAATGTTTGACAAATAATTAAATACACTCAATAATATTGGCGCCGCATGATGTCAGCGTTTCCTCTTTATTTGTATTCCCTAATCTTAAGACATCATGATTTATTTATTTGATTATAGTCCTTTGCGTAACTGAGTTGATTTGGACTTAAGACATCATGAGAAACAAATTCAGTCAAATACGGACATAAATGAAAACATAAATGTATTGCATTAATACAATTTTTTATTAAAAAGTGACCATCCAAAGCTATTTATTTTTTCCCCATGTCTGTTCACGTTAAAAGAACTAATGTTTACTCTTGATTAATTACAGCACAAGATGGCCTTTCTCGTCACTTTTTGGAAAACCATTTTCCGGTCCAGGACCAGTTTGGTTTCCATAAAAGTCCTCTGGAAGTAGGCAAGATTTGTCAAGCAAATAAGTAGTTGCCCCATTCAATGGTATCAAATCTTCCTCCTTTACAGATCCTGAAACGCCCACGTGGTACCAACAAGCGGGTTTGGACTTTGGATCGAAGACCACTGCTTCGCAAGCCCATATGCCTATGCAATATAAAAGACATTCATAATGTGCATCATGTGATGACGCCAGAAAATCCTTGGCAGTTTTTCCAGGTACAGCTTTCCAGCACTTTTTACCTGTAACATTTTGTTAGATTTGGACGAAATTGAAGGTTACCTAATATCTCAAAAGCATTTTAAGATTCAACAGACAATCTAAAACAATTTTTTATCAATCTTTTGAAGGTCATTAATTGATCTGCTAACCCAAGACTACATTGACTTTATCGTGCAAGTATGTGGTGACTGAATCTTTCGTTTCATTACTTTTCTCCACACCCTTGGAACTGGTTTGTATCTCACATGGTAAAGTTGCTTCGCTGTCATAAGAAACGACATTACACCATTCGATATAAAGACAGCTTGTTAGACAAATTTGCAGGCTTTTCTCAGATATTTTTGTCAAGCCAGTGACTTGGACTTTGGGCAATATAGTCCAGAGAGACTCGCCTAATAATTTAAAATGAGTTGAGGGTAGACAATATCAATGATTAAGACAAAAAAATGAGGAGTAAATTTTTGGAAACACTTCTTTGATTAAACATTATTAAGGTGTGGTGGTACGACTAAGCTAAACTGTATGCCCTAGACTCTTCTAGATTAATTGCATTCTTGAATTTAATAATAAACCATTAGTCTGTAAATAGTATATTACAACTTGTCCAACAATGCTTTACTCGCCTGATGAAGCTAATCCAAGGTAGGCTAGGGACAATATTGTAGACAATTGTATCATCATTAACATCTGAAATTCAAAATAATGGTAATATGACATTGTTTTACAGTTATAGGTAATGCAATTAATTTTTAATCACAAATACTAACATGAAAATTATTTCGAAGCAGCTTATTTTCATCCTGCATTTATGAAGATTTGGGGTAATAGAACTGTAGACTAATCATTAACACAATTAAGACTAAATTATTATAATGACATCCCTTGACATGATGGCTATAAAACATCAAAAAATACTTAAACATTTGTTTTCGTGTAAATTTTTTTGAATTTTCAAGAAAGCAGATGTTTCGACAGGCAGAACGTTCCAAAAGTAATTCAATTAATAATTAGATCAATCTACTCAGCTGGAAATTCACTAGACTAGCATGACTGGCAACTAGCAGCCATATTGCAAAGACAATCGCAAAATAACTCCGAAGCACCTGCTTCCGTAATTACATTTCAAAACGACTTCCTGTCAATCACAAACATCTGGAGAACATTATAGAAATACTTGTGATCCATATACATATTATAGAATCCTTACAACTTTGCTTCCAACATGGTTTCGAGAATTGCAATAGAGAATAGATATCAATAGAGAAAAAGTACGAAATCATCTTACAGCTAGAAAAATGAACAAAACTGGCAGACCTTAGTCGTCAGCATGGCATTTTAACAAACGTCATTTCAAAATAGAAAAAAAATGCTGACATGATAAAGCAAATGTATGAAAGGTCTGTAATTAATAAAAGAAAACTAAGAGTGGCTAAACATAAAGATGCGACGATGCAGTGTTTCCATGGTTCATAAATATGTGAGCAAACCTTCCCATCAATGGTCTTGCTGATGGAGAAGTCTGACATCCTTGCTTCAAAGCAAAAGACATTGTGTCGTTTCAAAAGGAGGCACAACTCTGCGGTTCAAAAGGGGCAAGTGGATTCGTGGCTGAAAAAATGTGAAACAATGTTTCCGTTCTGTGTCATATGACAATCAAAGAAACCCAGATGCTCTAAGCAGACCAAAGTTATCCCAAAACTGAATTACTATGTCTGGTCAAAAGCTTGGATTACAGGAGAACTACTCGGACAGGAACCAGAAAAAAGGAAGGTGGTATGGTAATCATGGAAAACTGTAAAGCTCATCCGGATGTCTCATTAAGATCTTGTGCATGTACATTCTCATTTATTAATTCACATCAAATCATGTATTAAACTTCAAGTTCATATTAGTTTGTTACTGCCACATTGGTTTTCGGTTATCTCGACGCTTTTAGGCAAAATCCTATGCTGGCGACATAACCGTGTTCAACAGTATTCCCAAATCTTAGCGCTATTTACTTAATGAATACACCAATTTGTCCTCTGTTCATCCATCAAGTGAATTGGTTGAAACCATGCCTATAATGATGAAACTAGTTAAATTTAATCGATCGGCCTCTTCATTCGAGCAGACTTTTCAAAGGAAGACAGGAGACTGATATCATCATTGTCATCATCGTCAACATCATCTAAAATTTCTAAAATACTTTTTTATGCGTTTGTTTTTGAAGACTAACAAAATAACAACCAAATTAACAACTTGAAAACAAAGCAGCCCAATAAAACTGTTCAACTTTAGGTTGTTTATTAGAACAAACCAAAGTAAAACATATTGGCAATCAATCCTACATTCCTAGACCATGGAATAAACATGGATTAAGAAAATGTTCAAAACAATTAAGGGTCATTCTAGTGCAAATTTTAGCTCAATGCTTAGCCTTCTTGGCAAAGACATCCCGGGAGTCAGACTTTCTCTTGCTGATGATGCCCTGGATCTTCGTCCACTCCCTGTCCAGTTCCTTCTTCTCGTCTCGAGGACCAGCCCTCCTCGTCTTCCTGCCATCAGCCATCTTCACTCCGTACTGGAATGCAGCCCTAGGATACGAAACAAACAAAAATAATTTATAATTAGATTATAAAAAGATAATTAGTTAACAGCAATTTTAACACTAATTACTAATGTAGTGACTAACTTTGGAAGGGCCTCTCTGCTGGACATGTAGCTACTGTATTCCTCTTGGGTTTCGAAGTCCCAGCGACCCACAGGGCCCTTCTTGTTGCCTTGATCCATCTTGGTGTAGTCGGCCTCGTCGTCACTGTCCCCAAGGGCATCCACCATCTCCATCATGCTGAAATTGGATTTTACTGATTAATCAGCATTTGATTAATAATATTTGTAATGATTTGTAATCAAATAACTTTCCAGTGAGCCAATCACAAGGATGCCAATACCAACCCAGGGTAACATTCTGCATAGCTGTCAATCTCCATCTGACTGTTGAACTTGTTGATTTTCTCTTGCTGATCCTTTGATGGGGCCTTGGGCTTTTCCACCTCCTCCTCACCAGTTATGCCTCCCCAGTTACCCTGATTAATGCAATTAATTGATTCAATAAAATTTAATTAATATTCAACATGTCAAGTTGATTAATAGAACAATAATAAAGACAACACCTTTCCATATCTGTCATTGATGTTCTTGATGAAATCCTTGGCATTCATCTTTGGACCAGATTCATCAAATTTGCTTTCCTAGAAAAAGGAATGAACAATCAACATCAACAATAACAAACTAACATCCAAAATAATTACTAATAAATAATAAAATACTAATAAAGATAAATAATTGCTAATTTTATTTGGGATGACAATAGGATTGAATCGTTAAGAAATAAACCTCTTCTGACGGTTTCTCAAAATAGGACCTCTTTTCTCCGTCCCTTCGTTCTGTCCTCGATGTTTCGTGCCTGTGGTGCTTGCCACGGGATCTGTGGTCACCAGGATCTGTACCCTCGAAGATGCTGGAAAGAATAAGTGACCCTTTTATGTATTACCAAAAATATTTATAAATAAGAAACATTGGATTCCTGAAGAACAACCACGGACAATCCAAACTAATAAATCACTGTGACTGGCCAAGCTGGGTGTTGATTCAACATTGTTGAACTCAAGTCACTGGTGAACTATGGAAACACTCACTCTTCAATGGTGGCCTCCACAACTTCTTCATCTTTTCGGGACTTTTCTACAATGTTGAATAATTAAGGATGTGGTAAAAAGTAAGAAGATAAGATTTGTTAAACCAATACCTTAAAAAATCATAGCACATAAAACAATATTAATAATAACGATAATAATACATGAAAAAAAAATTATCAGTATTATTACTGTTATAATAAACAACAAACAATAACCTCTCTCCTTCTTATCTTTCTTCTTTTTATCTCTACCCTTTCCTTGCCTGAGGTAGGAGAGGATCTGAGTGAGCTTGTTGATGACAATGTCATTGTTGCTGAGCGTCGTTGATGTCTCCGTGCCAACGCAGTCTGCCTTGCTTCGGATTATGGTTGTCGGCAAGTCCTCGTAGGGGTCATCGAGGTCAAAGACGTAGGTCATGCGACCGGGCAGGAAGAGGTCGTTACGCTCAACTGGACCCTTTCTTGACAGGGCTACTCTGACAATGTTCCTTCCTGGTAAATTGTTACTCAGATATTAGTACTCTATTAAAATTACAAACTATAATAAATTAACTTACTACTATGCTTTAAAAATTATAAAAAAAATTGACATGAGGATTTTCAACAAGCAAAAACTGATTAACTCACCAAACTTAGTTCTGAAAGTTATGGCCTCTTCTTCTTCTTCTTCTTCCTTGTCGTTGCTGGATTATTGAAATTATTAATGAGAAATATTACCATAAAGTAATAATAAAATACTCATAAATTATCTTAACGATCATCAAGTTCAAACAAAAAATTTTAGATGCATTTTGCAATTTTAAATAACAATAAATATTAGGTTAGCAACCAAGTTCCCGCCGTTTTTTACATTGTAACATTCCGCACGTCATTAAATGTTTTTGTCACAATGTTTAAGTCATTCAAAAGAGAATATTTTGTTCTACTGGAATCTATGTTTTGTTTTTTTAAGATAAATTTCTGTTACTTTTCAGATCGTTAAAATGGAATGTCAAGTTGAGAAAATGACCATTTTCGACACCTCTTTTTTTCTTTTTGCTTTTAATCTAGGTTCCAAAGCCACAGAAGCTGTGTATGGAGAGGATGCTATAGCTGAACCACTCGTGATTTTTATGCCAAGTTCAACAAGGAAATTTTAATCAATTTGATTCAATGTCAAATACCTCTGTCAATGCCAATGCTAAGAAAACATTTTTCAAGGAAGAACAAATTGAACATCTATCGCCTTATTTCATCAACCCGCAGCTCGACAATACATCAACAATTTAAAAAATGGTGGGAACTTAGTTGCCAACCTAATATAATTACAAACACAAATTCTTCCAACAAACCCCTTGTTCTTGGCATTCTCAAGTTCCTCCATCTCCTGGGCAGCGATCTCAGCCTTGACCTGAGTGTGGAGATCAAATAAGACATATAAATGAGTGAAAATTTTAATTAATTAACAAATATTCAATAATCATTCAAATGTCAAACCTTTTCCAGGAGGGCATAATCGAGACCCTTGACAAGATGGGTGTGTTCCATGTCACCTCCCAGGTACTTTGACTCTTCGATCACCTGCTTTCTTCTCTCAGCCATTGACTGGCCTCTACATTTAATAATAATAAACTTACATATCTTATGATAATGGTAATAATATTAAATTACAACAATGATGGTAATAAATTATTCAAAGAAAATTGTTATTAAATTATTCGCTGCTTACACCCTGGCGTCCGGAGCCACCGCTTTGTAATTGGCTGTCGTTGAAACATCGATAGTCTGAGCCAGGTCAGCGTTAATTCCCTCTCTCCTCTCCTTGGCCTGTTGATCATTATAATATGCTAATGATGTGTTAATACAAATACATTATCGTAATTGAATGAGTGAACAGATTGCACTAAAATGCTTATATGCTGTAGCACAATCATGCATGTTACTATTAGTCATCTCTGCATGTCACTTTTTCAATAATGAAAAAATCAACATCGTTAATAGTTGGAATGAAAAGAATGGCAATGGAAAATTGGTTTGTTAGCTGTTGCTGAATTATTATGGTAGTATGATAACATAAGCAGAAGAACTCACTCTGTCTCTGTACTTGGCATCCTTGTCCTTGTCATCATCTTCTTTCTTAAACTGGGCATAAAAACTGAAATTATGGATGAAACATTTGTAATTATTAAAGATTATGGAGTGCAACTACAAAAATATTGCAATCAATTGATGATAACACATAACACATGGGTTCACACATAAATAATTTTAATTTAATGAAAAATAATTCAAATGATAATTTAACAGTAATTATAAATATTATTATTGTATAGTAACAGATGCTTACCTCTTTTTTTTCTTCCTGGCATTGCTGGCATCAGAAGCTTCTTTTTTTTCTCTAAAGTAATTAAATAAATTATGCAATAATTCATCAAAAAACAGCCATTTATTAATTTATAAAAGTTATGATGATAAAATTAGATATTTCAATGTAACTCAATGGCTTCACATTGTCAACATTGTTAACAATGATGTATAAAAAAAATAATGTCAACAAGCAGAGTTCAGCTACTTGCTACTAACACTGGCTTCGGTTTAGCAAATGTTGAGGGTGGCTGGGGTACCCCAGACGAACTACCCGATGAAACCCTTGGAGTCATCAGCAGCTTTCGGAAGTCGGCATTAGACAACTTTCCTTGAGGCCTGGAAGAATAAAATTAAATCAAAATTATTCAATTAACAAATTGTTGAATTTACACTTGAGCTGATGAATTATTATACATGCATTGTTCCTGTTCATCTATTAATTAAAACATTAATTAGAAAGCTAGAACCAAATGTTTCCATCAAGGAAAACCTATTTTTGGAACAATTTCAACAATAACATGCATTTAAATGCTTCTAGATGCTTGCTAATCATATTGAATACATAACAAAATTATTCTGTAATTAGTATTAAAGATGAAATCACCTCTCCTCTTCTTCCATCTCGTCATCGCTGGGAGCCAATGGATTTGAATGTAGTTCCTCTGTTGAATTTCAAGGATAGGTTCCAGAATAAATCAATTTATTGAAAAAAATTCATACAAATTATTAAAATTTTATATGTTATGTATTTATAAACAAAAAATCGAGATGTTAACAATTAAATTGTTGACGTCGTTCATTAATCCAAAACATGGATATTTGCCAATGCGTTTTGGGCTAAGCAGCAGATCAAATAAATATTGTTGATGGACGGTGAAATCAAAACATATTTACAATTGTAATTAACATTTATGAAACTCACGATTAGACATTTTATAGCGGTTAAAAGTTTGTGGACATTAAGAGCAAATCCAAAACAAGACGATAACATAGATTCGGTTCGAGCAATAAAAGATTATGAAATGATTAATAATAACTTTTTATTAATAAACGCACAATTCTTTTTATAAGCATTTTTTAAAATTTGTATTGCCTATTTCGACGCTATTTTTAGTAAGTATCGTTTGGATTTTATCAAATTTCCCCATTGCCAGTTTTCAGCGAACATATGATATTTAGCTACACGCTAGGGTATTTTCGCCCGGGGACGAATTATAAAATTTTCCACCCCCTCCCCCATCCACCCCGTTTAATCACATTTTGCTATTACATCGAATAAGGAACAAATTTTAAATTTTAATGAAACATTGCATTTAGAGAAGCAAATTTATAGAAATTTTATTGCACGACTCATTCAGTCACTGCCGTATTTCTGATTCACAGTCTACAAAAGATTTATTTTTCTTGATTTCACTGTCGCAAACAGGTCTTTGTCATAAGTAAAATCTATTTTAAGATTGTCCAAAGTCTTGTTTGCAACTCTAAGAAGAGCAAGATCACTTAAACCATTGGTACTCAATCTTTTTTGGCAGAGGGCTAGAAACAGAATTCGGAGAATTGTAGAATAGAATCCACATTTTATATTTCATCAAAATCAAGACTAAGCAAGCAATAGGACACATGTACAGGAGAATAAGGACAAAGTTGTGAACTAGATAGGCTGATGTTCATAGTAAATCTTAACAGTTTTAAGTTGAAGAGAGTACACAACGGCTGAGGCTGCTACAAGTTTTGAGATATAAGGCTGTTCGTAGTTTGCATAACAATGGAAAAATAATCAAATATCAAAAATGGCGGAGGATGTGGAGGTCTATTGAGCCGACGTGTATGGAAAGCTACAAAATCACGAAGAATTTTTTTTCTTGTCAGCCTTGTCCAAATGACGTCTGTCAAATTTTCATCAAAAGAGCTAAACAATTACTTTATTTATTGATTTTAAAAATGTTATATTATATAATGGATTTACTTAATTTTATTTTTATTTTCCAAATGAGGAGAAAGGCTATGCCCCACCCCCCAAATCCTGCTTTGCAGGTCAGTACATGATCGAAACGTGATCAGTACATAAAGAAGGAATTTGAGAAGTCATCTTTGTGCAGTGGCAGCATAGCCAATGAGGTGAAAACGGAGAAGTGGTTATTGCTAGTTGAAAACCAAACCAAATGCCCCACAGTTACCAAGAGTACTTGTACCTTGTTCCCATATGTGATTTTCAGCATTAATCAACTTGAGGCTAACTTTTGTAATGATGACTTCACATCTAATGAATGCAGTCTCTAACTTCTGCTCCATCTGTACAAACTCAGAAGAACGGTTAATTGCAGTCATCCATGCATTATCGCATGTCAAACACAAAACAAATGCTTAGATATGATGCAATTGGTTCCTTATCATTTAAAAATAAGAAATTTTGTGTGCAAGTTAACTAAAATATTAAATTAAGGAAGACTACAATGAATCAGGCTTTGATGTTAAGAAAACAAAATACAAATCGATATGGAGCTTAAGGGCCATGATTACAATGACAACATCAAAAACATAGGGATGACAAATCTACTCAGTGGGAATGGTGAAGGCAAAATGCAATGGAAAGGCATTAACTTTTCATCTGTCGGTGGACATCCAAAAGCAAAATACACGCTCGATGAACCCAGCAAAGGCAGATGGCAAATAGTTCAAAGGCTAATATTAAATCCAATAAACAATGTCAAATGTTGGTAAAATAAAAGCTAAGATCATGGAGAGAATGGCTCAGAGGAAACAGTCATCCCAGATTTTAAATCATTTTGATAACCAAGGTGGCCAATGATCAGTCACTTGAGATTATTCCACCCAGAAACAAAAAGAAAAACAAACAAAGAAATGGCTGATTCTTGCTCATGATGGATGAAAACACAAGTAGAATTTAGAATATGTCTGATATGCTTTGTGCACTGAAAATCAATCTTAGCAATCCAGAAGAATGTTGAAAAATAAATCTAGAAAAATATCCTCCAAATAGGAATCATCAGAATCAAATTTAAATTCGTGAGACACGTCATAAGAGTTTCTAAGAAGCATAAAGAAGCACATTGATGACGAGAGCCTAAAATTATCTGCAGAGACAGGAGCAAAAAATATCCAAAAATAGTTTTTCAGTAACTAAGAATTGGTTAACAATTGCTTGATCATGGTTGCAGGGGATGAATGACTTTCAGATCAACATTTACAGAAAATATTCATGTGAAATAAGCAATGTAATCAATGCACTATTCAAATGATATCTTTAATGTCTGACTTAAAACATTGGAACAGTTTTCTATCACTTCTCAGTAACAAGAGGTCATCCTGGACTTCAAAAGGTCAGACATAGTAGTGTCAAAGTAAGGCGAACTCTTGCTGAGGGAAACCATTGAACTCTGGGTCCTTTAGAACGGATGTATTTTTAATTTATAAAATAACTAGAATTAGCATCATCATCATCACGGGCGTCGTCATCAACATCATCATCACCAACATCATTGCGCCATTGTCATCATCGTCGTCATCACTTACCTTCTTCCAACTCTCAGATGTATGATGAGGAATGCCAACCCAACAATGAGACTCAAACATCCGACGACAAGGTAAGCGATCCCAAGGAAGGAATTCTTTCCACCCAAGAATGAGGTCGTGCTCAGGATGACCTTTTTTGATCCCTTGAACCTTGACACTGGGTAGTCTTGGGGAGGGAAAAAGAACATGTACTATAAATTAGGTTTTCTGATGGCATCACTTGGATGACATTGTCATAACCAATTTACAAAATCATCACCATCACCACCATCACTATCAGCATCTCAGCCACTTTTAAATAAATATGTGTAAAAATATTCTGCCATGGCAAGTATTTCTTGCAACCTACAACCATCTACCATCACTAGCACCACCTTTACCACTTACTGTATTCAATGATCAACTGGTAGCGCCCTTGAAAAAGACCTTTGGCAAAGTAGCCTGCACTGTCATCGATCCTGCCGTAGAGTTTCCTAAAGCTCGGGAAAGCAGCAGTTCTCATCCAGACAATCAGGTCCTCATTTTTGTAGCCATCGCTCAAATTGTATATTGGTTTGCTCCAGTAGAGTGGTTTGGAAGAATTGACAAAAACTGAGAATGAAAATGTGGTTATATACATTGCAGACAACACAGTTTGTATAATTCAATCATCTTGTCAGCAAATATTTAATTAAGCAATTAGATATTTAAGTAATGAGTTACATTCTCTTTATATAAGTTGGTTCACCGGTTTGTGAAATCATTATTGGTAAATCTAAGTAACAAAAAGTGGCCAAGCTCTATTTAAATAAACTGCCATCTCAATCAAAAGAAAAATCAAACAATAAGCACAGGAATAAAAAATATAACCCTCAGGGTTCTTGAACTTTGTTTGAAGATCAGTTGGCCAAGCAATGCCCTTTTTTGAGATTTGAACTTTTGACCCATTGATGCCCTTAAGTTCATCAAGGTAGCTCAAAGAAAAGGTGTCTGCAGAAATGAATGATAACTGCCTGCTTAAAATGTAAGATTTGAAAAATGACCAACTTTGCAACTACTAGCAAAATAAAATAAATAACTTTTATTGGTCATTTAAGTATTCACTTGTCATGAGCAAAGTGGTATAATACATATATGATGATGATTATGTAGGTTGGTTATGCCAGTGACATCTGCATATAATGTAAGATATTTATACATAATGTGAATACATAATTACTGTGAGTGTGAAGGCAATGATGGAATGATTTTTTATAACAATGATGTTGAGGATGATAGTGATGACTAAAAAGAATCCCATCAACAAAGCTGAACAAATTAAAATGGATCTTATTTTTAACCTCAATTGCTTTCTATGCATAATTTCCTTTATTAAATTTTAAAACGTATTTTTCTGACCATGAATGTGCTACCAAACCATAATATTAATAATAAAATAACAATAATAGTAGTCATTTTAAATAACATTATCATAACATATTTAACTCATAATAAGCATAGAATTAGTCATAACAATGTAATTCAGCTCAGCTCAATGGGTCATGCTCATGCATGTGGAAAGCAACGATGTTGATGTGCCACGTTCGAAAACTATATGCATTACGGGAGTTTGCCTTCAGATAGGGGCATTACACAAATAGCAGACTGATTAAAAAAAGCCTTCACATGCTATTGTGACACATAATGTACTAAAAAAAAATCCTCATTCAAAAACCAATAGGTCAACAAAAACATGACATTTGATATAGTCAAAGACGACCCTCACAACATTACCGTTAAACAAGCTATTGGCAATGGCACCACATGGTTCATAGACCCTTCCTGATGCTGGATCTTTGCCGAACGGGTCGCAGTCGGAGGAAGGGGAACTCACTGGATCGCCAGCCAACTGGTAGTTGTCAAGAGACTTGACGTACCTTCTGTGGTTCTGATAAAAAGACTTCAGTCCATAGTACACATAGACCGGACCCTGTGGTTGATTGAGTGTTGTTATTTAAAGTCTAATAATAATAGTTAATTTGTAATGTGCCATATGCATAGCTTCAGAAGTTTAAGAAAGTCATGAGTGCATCCTTTAGATGGATAGGTAATTGGGGATTCATTTGTTGGAGGATATTAATAAATAAATATTGATTTTACTTATTTATTACTTACAACAACATTTATGTATAAATTGTTTTGCCCTAGTCAACAATGAAAAGAAGACATTTAAAAGGTGAGTCTTCATAGAATTTTGCCAAACCGGAAAATCTTCTCCGAGCGTGAAGTCGATGCGACAGGAGCAGTTTTCACTGATATTCTGTTCCAAGACTTCAGAGCATGTTTTGTTAGAGTAAGATGGCAAGCAAGACGTATAGTCAATGACTTTCTCCTTAACCTGTCGTTGATTAGACTAGGTGACATAACTATAATTTACAACTTAGTCATCTGACTTTTAAAGTGCATAACCATCCTGATGTAAAGAATTATATATAAGAGCAATTTGAAATGTTTAGCATAACAATGAACATATATTCTGTTGATATACAAAGAATTTAGAATATACATAAATGCAATTTGTCCAGCTTCACTAACTGCATTTGTTACAACGATGAATGCAATCCCAAGAGGAATGAAACACAGACCAACTGCCAACAACACTGGAAGGACAGTTGTTGCAGAAAGAACAGGTTGCCATGCTGGTAGCTTCTGCTGCTTGAATTTTGTACCTTATCGGCAAAAAATGTTCTAACTACCATATGTTCTATGATTAAATACCTTTCTATTTCATTAAAGTCGAATAATAGGCAAGATTAAGCCTCAGTTTTCCTATCTCAAAACTCAATTATTAGGTAAAACATGTCACAAATTTCACAAACCACCAGGTCTGTTGGCTGGCTTTTTAATCATGACGTCTGCTTCGGTTACAATTTCAGACCTTGCCATATTGAAACAAAATTCCAAATCAGAGATTCATTGAAGAGCCCTGATCAATTGTAAGCACGGTTGATAGCGCCAGATCCTAAACAAAGTTTATCAAAATATACCTGCGCTTGGCAAGTAAGACAGAGTTGTTTGTGAAAAGTCTGTTTACTAATTTTTTTAAAACTTAAAATAATGAAGTTAAATTATTTAATTTGTTAAGATTAAATTAGGAGCAAGCCTCTGTCGCAGCTCTTGTGACATTAGTATGGAGCATTTCATCATTTAAAGTGTCAAAAATTATTTTTAACTTACATTTTATATTTAGAACATTTTTACTTAAGAATATGAGCATATAAGAAGTTAGCCACACGCTGTGATATTGTGATCAAAGGTGAACGAGTTTTTATGCCTTTGGGAAAACTTTATACCCAAAAATGTTTTTTGAAAAAATCGCTTCATAAATCGAAATCTGTTGGATTCCTTCGATCCGATGACCTCGCTAAACCATCAAATCGTTAGCAGCGAAGGGCGGTATGTACAAAGGGCAGGGACGTAATCAACGCGAATTTATTATAATCCAGACAAAACGTATACAATCCCAAGCTTCAAATATCCCAACATTGTTGAAAATCATAAGGCTGTAACAAGACGAAAGCGTTTACTTCAGAGAACAAAAAACAAAAGAAACAAAACAACGAACTTACAAAACTATTTTAACAAATATAAATTTAGATCGGTAGCGTAACTTCAAATGGCAGGCCTGCACAAAAAGTCAAAATGGGCCGTGGACTTAAAGGATTATGTGTACCTTATATTGTCAAATTACGAAAATCAGAATGCACGACAAAATTAGATTATAAGATTCCATTAAATGTATACCAGGGCACCCCGTCATAACAGCCCGGCGACAAAATAGCCCCGTCAAAACAGCCCCGACAATATAGCCCAGTGACAAAATAGGCCAGGCCAAAATAGCGGTAGAATTGGTTCTCTGTGGATTTGTTACATGTCCACATGACGTGATGATAATGTGAGAATAATTCATATTAAATACCAACTTGAAAAGTTCATGTAAAGTGAGGAAGTAGCCGGAATCCTAATAATATTTTAGACGATAAATCTTCAAACCCCTAATTTCGAATTAAATTTGGAACCAGTTATCGGCTATTGTATTCAACTCACAAAATTTTGTTAAATACATTGACGGGGCTATTTTGTCGCCGGGCTGTTATGACGGGTCACCGTATACCAGATGTTGAAGTTTGAATATTTGCAATATTGTAAAGTTTAAATGCAAGAAAATCAAAATGGGTTCCTTCAGGACTTGACTATCACTCAAAATGTCAGCCTAGGCACTGGTTTTGGATTCACGTGTCTTCTTTACTTGAAGTTGCAAATGAATGTTAACAGAAAGACATTTCCTGACTTACAATTTCTTTTTCAACCATTATCACTAAACTACGCTAATTAAAATCGTTGCAACTTTGTAATATCACACCATAACATAAATTTACTAGAAATTTGTTGATTTTAACGTTGCCGTTAAAAATTAAACTTATAAATTTGATGTGGTCAGCGCAGAATATAAATAAAAAAAAAATTAAAGCGTAAGCGAATTTCACTTTTTTCCGGTTTCAACTCTGGGCCCCACGAGTGGGGGTTCAGCCGGTGCGCATCACCGGGGCCCAGAAATTTACATGAACATTAGAACTCAATATTTAAATGGGCAATTACGCCTGCTTTGAATTAGAAAGTATATTTCACAACTTCACTGTCAGTTTGAGGATGTCCCTTACAACCTTCCAGCCGTAGTAGCATCAGCAGAAAGGAGCTCCAGCAAGCTTAAGTTCATCAAAAATTACCTCAGGTCCACCATGGATCAGGATTGCCTGAACAACTTGACTAGGCTCAGTATTGAGTCTGATATTTCAGACTTTGACAATAATAATTAATCATAATAATAATCTATTTTATTAGTTTTCTTTAAATATTTTCTGTATAATGTTGCCTTCTTGAAACTGTCATATATGTATGGCCCAAATTATTAAACCATGTGGCTTTGAAAGCTGCCAGGAACTTACCTTAACTTGTATTAATTCATTCTCTCTCAATTTTCACATTCAAACTATTCCATATCAAAATGAATTGTGCAAGTTAATTGGCAATTCAGTTGTTCAACTTTATACTCTCTAGTACTTTTATGGAAGTTCTGTTCATCCACATTAATCTGGTGAGGGTATTTTCCCATTTTGTAGATCTTAATATTATCTGTAATAGCTTTTAAAAAGACTCCCGATTCTTGATTGAGAACATATACATTTAGTATTAAATGTAATAAATAAATTCATTTAGTGCGATTGAATCATCTAGGCATGACAGGTAGTGGAAAGGGGCACAGAAAAAATCTCGAACCAGCACTTTTTTTTCTCTCGGAGGCCCTGCTGGGCCCCCGCCATTGCAGACCCTATAGACAAAGGAGTAGCCCGGTTTAAACAACGAAGGGTTGCGAGCATTCACAAAAAAAAAATTAGTTAAATTCATTATAGTTATCCGTGTAGTACATATTTCAAATAAAAACACTTGCCAATGAAAAGGTGGCAAAAATAATTTTATTTATAGTAATGTATAACTTATACAGTATAAGTTATACTTAACGCCTAAATTAATTTTAACAGCCTCATCGTCTGTAATTTTCCCATGGATTATTTCTTTTCCTATTTCTATGTGGCGTACAGTCAGGACTAATATCACATTTTTGCTTCACCCCCAATTTATTAAACTCGTTTTCAAACTCATTTCGCAAGTTTTCATATCATTTTCAAATTGCTGAATTAAATGAGAAGCACCTACAAATTCAATAGTATTTTTCTGAAAATATATGGAAAAATTGAAAGCCTTCTCTAGCTCTTTTTTTTAAATATTAGAAAAACTATTCATATGTATTAAGTGTTATAAGAATGCCCGTGCTCTGCCAACTGTGTAACATCTGCAACCATTAAGTTAGTAGTGCAGCCTTTTGTTTCACCATCCTTAATTTTTTGCGGAGCCACTATTAATGCTGGTAAATTCTTAATTACTGCATCTAATCCTGAATCTCATCTAGTACCGCAAAGTCTTTTTAGAATTTCAATGCAAACGACTCCATATATTTGCATCGTACCTGTCGATTGTGGCCAACAATCACTTAGCCACAATTTTGATAGAATCCCTGGTGATATGGTTTGTGTCAGATCACTTTGTGTGCCTGGACTGAATATGTTGCAATTCGATCACTCATTAATAGATGTTTTTTTAATAATATAATATTTTTAGCCAACAGTTTAATAAATTCCAAGAAATTGCCTTTATTTGATTGTTGGCAATTCTAAATCATGACGCTCTTGATAATCACATAGTGTCAATCACTGTTTTTCTCAAAACAAAGCATCTATGATACGTTATAGGATCATCTTATTTGTATGATTTTTGAGTGCACTATGTTTCCGAATAGGATGTGAAAGGACTAAAGGTGTTAATAGTTGCAAAAGATTGTTGCTTTCACCGCCGTTCGCAGGCAACCCTCTTCTCCAACTCGCACGCCATTATTTCTTTTCTTTCTGCTTTTAAAAGATCAGACAACTTGTTCTGTCATTAAATAAACGGAATTTTTTAAGAAAAAGCTCAATTAGTAAATCAATTGTGATTCGTAACATGATAAAGTTGTAATTAATTGTATCTTGCTAACCTTAAAAAGGCCCCAATTTTGGGAAATGGTCTTAGGGCCGTCTGCTGTTCTCCCTGGCTACGCCTCTGCCTGCGGGCCCATAGTTACGCCACTGATTTATATGTACTAGTTCATAAAGAATGAAAAGACAATCTTTTTTCTCCAAAAGACTTGTAAAAAGAATGACAAAGGCAACTGAAATAACTAAAAACGCTGCGTTGAATTTCATGGAAGCGAGCCATAAATTATTCAAAGTGGCACAAACAAACCCTTTTAGTGAATTAACATCTCATCAACACCATTCGGAAATATTGATGCCGCAAACTTTTGTGCTCGCATCTTTAACAAATTTGTGTGATCGCTGTTTATATTTATTACGATTAAACTTTATGAAAAACCAAAATTAATTAACTTAAAAAATCCTCTTGTCATTTTGTTTTGCAATTAATGATTATATTTACGGCCAAAAAGTGAAAAAGCATGAAAGAGATCGCAGACAAAAGAGAAATGTCAAATTGCAATAAGCGAATGCACCCAACGTTCGAAAAATGCAATTTTATTTTGCTATCGTGGCCGTGCTAATGCCGTAAATATTTTATCGAGTCAACATTTGGTCAAGAAAATAAAATAAAAGATAAGTTTGAAGTGAAATATTAATGCGTGGACAGATCAAATTTCTAGAAGTGGATTCGAAAAATCAATTTTGGCTTGATTTGTGCTCTAATATTCAACGATTTGAATAATTTTTTAAATAATTCTATTATAGACGAGTTATAGACACCCAGCTACAAATCATCGATTCATAAACTGCGATGGAAAGCCAATGTGTGTGCACATGCTGATACTTCTGGCAGAGGCATGCATACCGGGAACTAAACATGATTGACCTCAATCTTCTTAGCTTCTCTTCATCCAAATTGACAAACTATTTTTACGACAATATCAAATGAAATTTATTTTTGTAATTACTCTGTCTAAAAATCTAAGCCAGATATATAATATCTAATAAAAGGTGATTTGATGAACTTACCAACTACAGTGATTAAATAAGCCAAATGGTCTGTGAAAACTGCACCATTTTATGGAATTGGGAAATAAAACGACGATAGGCTTGGAAAAGGGGAGTGGATAAGTTAACGCAATGCGGCGTGCCATTTAAGAGCTTGTGACGCCGTTAAACAGGATAAGTAAATTTTGTACGTTATGAAGAGATTTTGGAGATCATCCATAATGATTTTACGAAATATGTTAATGAATGTAAAATCAGTATAATGATTTTTTTCAATTTAAATTTTTTCAAGACCTTCCTATACATTACATATTACATTATGTATCCGATCAACATCAACCAAAAGTTAAGGCCTCGCTTTAACAGATTCAATAGTACAAAATCGGAGATATTCTGGTAACCCACACCTAGCCTGGTTCTTCAGATATCCCACTCGTCCCTTCTTGATGTCCATGGTCATATCTGAACAAAAAAGATGCATTTTGAAATGAAACTTTTCTCTCATTATTCTGCATCTCTCATCGGGGAAGTAGTGGAAAATGAGCGCTCATACCTGCGTTTCATCAGTAGGTATCCAGGCGAGTTCCAATTTCATCCACTGGTGACCTCCATGGTCAGTAAGATTTATTGGAACTGACGGTTTGTGGAATCAAGTACAATTTATCCAGAATATTTGAATAATTGTTTGATTGGGGAAAAGAGGATTTAGCTTATCGCAGTTCGTTATAATTTCATGACCTGCAAGTTACGCGGTATATAAATGGCTCATCTCTGTTGAAGGAGACGATCATAAGTTAGTGACGGCACGATATTTTCGAAGCTTTTATTATAAATAAAGATAGATTTGTAATTTTTGTCTTGTATGTAATAATGTTTGGAGAATTTTCGAAATAATAAACAATTTCTTGCTGGTTTGTTAGGTGATGTCTAACATTTTCTAACTTTGTTTCAGTTCATTGCAAATTTTACAACTAAAGTTGCAAGGATTGTGTAAGAAGAATTACCAGTCAATAGCTGGTAAATTTAAATATTTGATTCTTGAAATTAATTCAATAATATATTCTAATATTTTTATTTAAATCTAACAAATACTAACTTCATTTACTTAAATTTGACTTTCATTCAACTACATTTTAAAACGCTTTACCTGGGTAAGCTTATATTTTCAGAATTTCAGAAATGGCGAACAAGACATTCTTCCTCAGAATAGTAATGATTATCCTCATCAGTCACCATTCGACACTTACAAATTGCCAAGAATCTGGCGACATCAGGAGATGTCAGAGGCAGTGCCAAAGTACCATGATGTCTGGACAACTACAACTCTGCTTGTTGGATTGCTACCAGGGTTTCTCATACGTTATGTACAGGTACGGAAAGTTCAAATAACATTTAGTTAAGTAACTATGTAAACACATAACAATAATATTAGGTAATTGTAATCTAAATTATAATAATCGCAATTGCAGGCATGTTCTATTTTGAAAGTTATCCTAAAATATAGATGGCTCCAGTTTGAGAAGAAATCGTAATAATTCCTAAGATACAGGAAAAAGTTTAAAGTTTCTAAAGCCCTTTTATTAGCAAATTATTTTTCTACCATTTTATACGGAAAAAACGAACTACATCATTGAACGATTAAATCCGAAATTTCAATTAGAAATTGATCCAAAAATTGCTTGAGTCGGACATACGAATAACGTCGCTGTTCGTGTATCTCAATTTGAGAGGATTCGAAAGCACCGAACGCTCGTAGAGGTCTTTGCGAAATGACAGTTCTGCATGAAAATTTATTTCGTTTTGGTATTCAAAGATTCTATCAAAAGCAATGAAATAAAATTAAGAAATAATCAATCAATCAATCAAAGAACACTTAATAATTTTTTTAACTAAACCTGGCATTGATATATAATTTAATATTTCACAAATAATTTATTAAACCTTAATACTGATTCCATATGCATACTTACAGAACCAGCAGATCGTACAACTCCGTTCCGGATGGTGATGTGAAATCAAGAAAGGATAATGATCAGGAAGCACTTTCCACCAGCCTCGATTCAAGAGACAAGAAATCCGTCTTCGTAAAACTAGGAAAGTCTTCAAAAAGTTCACTTCGTTCGCTAACAAACCCGTCCACGAAATTCGATCTACCTAATGGAGACGTAATGACAAAAAAATCCCTGGAGGAGTTTCCAAGCGTTGCCAGCATCTCCGATATGGAAAACCATCCCGAATCCATCGATAGACCAAGGAGACTTGAAATGCTTGCCCTGAACAAGGTCTTTGAAGAAGCTGTCAAAGAACTCGACGAGGAAAGTAAGATTGGTTTATTAACGAGAATTGCTTCAAGGAATAGACAGCGTTTGGCAGAATCTGAACTGGGGAAAAGGAGGAACGGATTCGTAAGGATTGGAAGATGGTTCGATTACTCAGACGTTCCGAGTTTTCTCGGGGAGTCGAAAGAGGAAAGATTCCACAACCAGAACATCGCCGAGGCAGGCAAAAGAAGAACAGGATTTGTACGCATAGGATAAAGATTTCTCACTCGAATCGAAATTCGAAAATGGCGGAAATAATTTATTAAAGAAAATTCGTCCTTAAGGATATTTCTAACTCGAATAA
>JAJTWR010000085.1:0-19078 GCA_021613335.1 Whitmania pigra
TTAAGAAAAAACTGACAAAAGGTGGCACCGCAAAAATTTAAATTTCAGAAGATCAATTGGTTGAATGAGCAATCCAAAACATCATTGAAATTAGCATAATGGTGGAGCATTTTGAAACTGCTGCAGATGACACAAATTTCCTGCATTTCTTGGCATCAGGTTGAGTGACACATTGGAAGTACATAATGTTTCTGCAAATAACTTCAAATGAGAATAAACTGAATAAGGAATAATCAATTGATTAATCATGTTGAGAAAAAATCACTATATTTATCACAACTGCATACAATATGGCTAAAATAACATTCATTCTCTAAGAATAATTTTTAAATTACTCACAGCTCCTTTTCAGAACATTTAAATTTCATTCCTTTCTGTTCCACATCCTCTTTCAGCAACAGCAATGATCCAGTTGAGCAGGTTTCCCTGATAATAAAATGAAATTATAATCTGATCATCAGAGAATTAGTGCCTCTTCAAAATGTTCCAAAGGTTTGTAGCACATCAAATTAAAACTCATTCAAATATATTCTGTTATTCTCCAAAATTTTAGGTAATTTACTTCTAATATTTATATGCACCTAGCCCAAAACTAGAAATAGAAATTGCAGAGGTGTCTAATTTTGTTAATTGAATGGCATATTACTTTTAAAGTCTGTATGAATTGCATTACATTTTTATGCTAGAGAAATTCTTTTATTTCAACCCATCCCAATTCATTAAAATGTTTATTTATGACTTGTTAAATTATTTTGTAGCTCAAGTTATTGTTAAAATAATATTTCACAAAAATTATTTTGTAAACTGTTAATATTAAAGCCTTAACTGAACTATGCAACATCATAGCATTTACAAAAAAGTACTGCTAGGTTGATTGCAATGGTAAGTGCTTGAATGTCTTACATAGAATATTAAAACAATCTAAAAATGTCCTGTTTTGCAAGAGTATTTATAAGTAATTTAACACTATCAGCGTAAAAGTCTTTAGCTAGAAAAATATGAATTATGACAAATAATAGAATAAAATAATTGCTCCTTCCTCAATCATCAGCAGACATGACAAGCTAATAAAGTGAAAGCTTATCAACAATGCAATGATCTTGTAAATTTAAATTTTCTAGTGCAGAAAATCAAGTAAATTTCAATAAGATTTATTTATTATTTATTATCGATTAGTAGCATATTAATTTGTTTCACTTTTAAATTGCTGACTCACAGAGGTGGAACATCGAGAAGACTTATGAGATGAACGTGTAGTTCTGGTGTTACATCCTTCTTCAGCTTTGCCAGTTCTGACTGAGCAAATATCCTTTAAAGACAATATATTTTTCATTACTTTTTTCATTTATTTTTTTAACACCTCAGAAATATATAATTCCATTATTTAAAATTGCTCATGTCATTGGTCATTGTGTTAGTAGTTTGTTCAAAACTAACTAAGTAACTGTGCTGCCTATTGCATTTAAAAATAAGTTAACAAAAATAAAAAAACAAAATTTAATTGAATATGTATGTATTTACACATTTGTCACACCACATTGCTGGCATGATATCAACATTTAACATTTTTTTATATAAACTTATATGTAATTAATATCATTGTTTAATTATTGAACAAAGTTTTATGTTTTGTAACAGAACGTGCAACCTACTTTTGCCAACCACAGTACACAAATAAGCATTAGCATCAATATTAATAAGCTCTGATTTTGAAATTTTAAAATAAAAAACATTAAAACATATCGGCCCAAATGGTTTCATCAAAATGGCTTCAAGTAAATTTGTATAAGTTGGACAAACGAATATTTGCCGGTAACCAGAATGTTACTCACATGGCTGATGCGCACATAGATTGTTGCCCACGTAGATTATTGAGCACGTGGACAATCGCTCACGCCGACAGTTGCCTACATAGACTCTTGCGCAGATAGACTGTTGCTCACACTAAAATTTTTGATAAGTTTAATTGAGATGTTTTTGAATTAGTTAAAATATCATTTCTTATGTGAACAATTATGCATAAAATGTAACAAAAATAAAACTATTTTAATGTTCTCTTTGCGCAGGGCTGTATTTAGAAATTAATCAGGGCCCCCAAAGGCATAAAATAATAGAATGATGTTGCTCAAACTTCATAAAATATAAAAACAAAAATAAAACTAAATTTTTTTAAATTTTCAACTCAGCTCTCTAAAATTTTTATACTTCCCCCCACACATAAAAAAAATCTGGATTATGAAAAATTAGGTGGGCCTCCCTGGAAGATGTTGTGATGGAATTTCCCTTTCACCGCTTTCAGAATCAAAGTAACAATAAAAACATCATGCGTAATTGCTCATTTCAACTTTGAACAATAATGTTCATGGGAGCCCTTAAACCTTTCTAGGACCCAATGCACACCGGCCGTATCTCCTTCTCATGGGGGCCTGGTTCAAATATATTATTGTTCACGTGATTTGTTACTTTACAAAAATATACAATAGTTGATGTAAGGCCTAATTAATTACTTTTATTCAATTATTTATTTGTCCTACATCAATTTTGTGTAGAAATTGTAAATTTGTTTGAGGATTTATATTTAATTTTTTCATTTAATAATTAAATTAATTATTTCAAGGAAGATTTAAACCCATAAACCTAGGAAGTGATATTTAAAAAATTTGAGCAATAGTTTATGTGCGCAACTGCCATGTGAGCAACCGCACGCAAGCTATCGCCATTTGAGCAAAAATCTGGGAATCATATTTGCCCATTGCATGTTATCACATGTTCAAAGTTGAAGAAATCTCTACTGGAGTAACAACGTTTTGAGAATCAATAGTTAAATGTTAGAAACAAGACAACCTAAATATTTTCATAAATTTATACAATAAAACTGTTTGCCATTTCTAAACGTAATAAATCAGTTAATGAAAGCAATTTTTACAAATAACCTCACCCACTCCTCCTGTAAGCCTCAGGGCTACTTCCATTGAGCATAACATGAACAGTGCCCCTGATCTTGGAGGCAAACTGAAGTTCAAAAGTATGAGTGACACTTAAAACCATATTCAAGATGTAAATGTATAAGAATAATTTCAAACTTCTAAAACAACTTTGTAGTCAATATTTATGAAGTTCTTCTAACATGTTTGGACATTTCTTTCCAAAAAGAAGTTGTTGCTGATTCAGAACATGATCCCCATTTAGGGCACACATTGAAGTTGATCCCAGGAAATTCAATTTGTCCACACCAATCTTCAATTTTGTCGAGTACATAAACTAAAGCAAAAATCATATAGATAGATAAAATGATAACTTTGTACTGTGAATAAATCTTATCTCACAATAATAATGAATAATAAAAACAATAATAAAATAATAATAAAACAATAATACAGCAATAATACAAAAATAACATAAAAAACAACAATAAGAAAATAAACAACAATAATAAACAAGCAAACTGGAAAAAAACGCCTCTATGCATCATGCAGGACCCAAAATTCATAAAAAGGAAATACCCACTAAAACATGCTTGTTGCCTAATTGCATTTGTTAATTCTTAATGTTCATTATCTGAAAAAATGTAACCCCATCCCCGATATTTTCTTTCTGGTCTTGTTTACTTCCCTCCGTTAAAAAACAAACCGAAAACAAAGATGAATCGCAAACAAAACAAAACCAAAATTATTTATTTATATTTTATATTTAAATTATTTATATATTACTAAATATTTATTCAGCATAAAAACTATCTACAAAAATATGAAATATACACTTTTCTTATAACAGGTATATCTCGGATACTATTTATGAAGTTGGGTGATTATAATATATCAATGAATAATTATTAAATCAAAATCCTCAGTTGGAAACATTATCTCAACCATTTCGCTAAACGTTATGAACAAGCTGTGAAATCATTTTTGAACCCGCCATCACATCCTAGTGATATATTTAATATATATATATATAATTATGTTTGCCATAATTTTATGACAGCTTTAAGAATCTAACGTTTTGTACTGATATCTAAAAATCTACCGCATACATTTGATCAAAGTATTTTTTATGTTTTCCATTCGCACTTAATAATATTTCAATAGGTTTGCACAGTTACATTCGAATAAGAAAAAAACTATTGATTTTTATAACAATTTGAAGCAATTTAGAGGCTCTTCAGAGAATATGTGAAACGAATTACAGATAAATAAGAAACGAATTATGTGAGGAAGACTTGAAAGCAATTGGAGTATCATCAGTGGTGTAGTATATTCCTTCTTTCAAAGGACAATGCTCATCAATGGAACTTCAAAGCGAGCCGCCTTTAGATCTGCTTTATAATATACCTTCAGAGAAGTGGATTTTCTTGACCTAGGTATCAACTATGTTATGGAGATGGTGAGCTTGTAGGTGAACGAGAGTTCTGTTATTTTTTTCTGATACAAATTGAACTTGGAAGGTCGAATGTGCTTTAAGTGTCATTGGCATGAGGATCTCCAAAGGCACTTTTAAAATGAAAATCTGGAGATGGATCCATCATCGGCCAGGTATACGATTTCTTTGGTAGTCTCAGTGCAAAAACAGATTCCATAAAAATATGTTGGGATGCTGATCAAGTACATCCTATTTCTGTGTGATAAATCCAAGTCGTTAAAATAATGTTTCCGTAAGATAATGCCTCTATTCTGATCTCTAAAATCCCAACGTTATATAAAATTGATATAGATATTACTCGGGACATCAAAATTGGGATCTCAAAACCTAGTCTTATCTTTTTGTTTGCGCTGGACATAGCATATTTTAATGCTATTTACTAAATTCTTGTTCCACCAATAGATTTGACACCATTGTGACGGAAACTGTTACTTCTTCAATCAGATTTATCCCAATCAATTTTTAAATTCTCACCTGACAACTGGTCTCTAATAGTAGTAAATTGATTGCTGTAGGAAGCATATTGGATGACAAAAGGATAAACATCACCACTCCAATACATGACCTAGAGACGGTATTTATTTTGAAATTCCTTGTTTTATCACTATTATCAAATCAATGTAATTACTTATAACCTAAGCTAATATTTTTAAAATTCAAATTATGCAAACACCGATCCAAAATCTCACTCTATCTTGAGTTTGTACATCATGGTTTGCTGCAGTAATGAATAACAAATAATCTTCAGGTTTGACATTGCATGGTTCCTTGTAAGCAAAAGCGTTGTAGAAGAACTTCCACAAGTTGTCACAGTTCTTTGGGTTACTGTATTGACATATTCGCATAGAAATTTTATAATGCAATAAGTAGAAAAATCGCATCAATAGCAGATAAATTTAAATTGGTAAAAATTAGTAGCTATTTTAAAAGTAAAATTGCATATTTACACTAGTATTATAACATTTTTGGAAACTCATGTTACTTTCAGAAAGTCACATTACAACTACCGTATTTTCACGAAATAAACACGCAGACGAATTTAACACGCGGACTAATATAACACGCATTTTTTTTTACTAAAGAAATTTAACATTTAAATTAAAATTATATATTTTAAAATATTAAATTGAAGCAGTTTCTAATACATAAAACAATCAATTTTAAAAGTTGTCAAAAAATCTTCAGTTGGCTGAGCGGCCGATGCTTGAAGTGATAAATACAGTGATATATAGATAGAGGTGCTCTTGATTGAAATATCGTCATCTTTAAGAAAGTCGCTGATAAACGTAACTCGTTGCCAATAAGCTTCAAGTCGTTTCTAGGGCAAAAGACAGAGTTAACAGAGCAGCTGCTCGAGAGTTCAACGTTAACGAGGTGTTAGTTTGCGAATGGAGAAAAAAGGAATGCTTGCTTAAGAAACTGAACCTGAGAAAACGTGCATGCTTTGTCCAAAATGCAAAATGGCCAATGTTAGAGTCTGATCTAAAGCTATGGGTCTTGGAACAAAGGAAGAGAGCTTTCGACATTCCCGCTAGGAGAACAGTGGAAGCATCTGGCGCCAGAACAACATTATTATAACAACAAGCGGTCACGAACGAATATGTTTCGCAGTCATACTTGGATGCTCTGCGGCTGGCACCAAGTCAAAACCAATATTGATTTTCAAGAGACAATGCGAAAAATTTTCAGCATGAAGCTCTGGATTTAAAAATGTTCTCATTGGAGGGGATTCTCTTCAAAGAGCTCGCGGTTGATCATGGATGCAATGACTGCTCAACTTAAGCGGATATCACATTGCAATCATCCCGGGTGGTCTATCATCCAAACTGCATCTACAAATCATTGAGAAATTGATAGATCTGAGAGGGGGGAATGGATGCAGAATGGCACACACACTCACACACCGTCTGGACGAGACAGGAAAGCTTTGTATTCCGAGGTATGCACGTGGGTTGCACGAGTAGGCGACGAAGTGTCGCAGGATTTGATTCTGAGGGGCTTTAGAAAGGCTAAAATTAAGTCTACAGGAAAAGAGTAAAGTGAACTAGCCTGCGATCCGGCATGAGCCGAAAATGAATAGGAAGACCTTACGACTTTTGACGGATTTGAAGGCTTAGCTGATGATGAGAAATAATTATTGGTCTTCTGATTGATTTTTTGAATGTGCATGTTAATAAATTGTTTAAAAACTTCAAAGAACTGGTTAACGATTCATGAGCTCGCTGCAATTGATCAAAATTGGTCACGAGTCGCTTCGGCATTACGTTCTCTCTCCAATTCTTCCTCGAAACTATTTTTATTTTAAGATTTGCCTCAACTTCCTACTTTGGAATGCAGACTGTTCACGCAGGATAATTTGTAAGACAAAAGTGAAGCAATACTTCAAAGGACGGTAACTCGTTAACCAATTCCATGCTGCAAAGGTTTTCGCTTAACGAGTCTCTGTATCCCATAACTCCCTAAATACGGAAATCACATATTTTAAATGTACAAATCTTAAGAGACATTTTAAAACATTTTGAGATCAATTCTTGGAGTAGATGATGAAGCTAAGCAGATGTACTATGCTGTGAGACACAGCTTCACTGGAAGGTATAGCATTGTTGAAGTCCAAACAGTACATCAATTATAACATGAAATTTGAAGGTTAAAGTCTCCCTTTCAAGAACCATAAATAGATCATTGATCTGACCATGAAATGTAGCTCATGTACAATAGCCTTTATAATTGCATTGAAAGAAACAAGGATTTTTAAATAAATTGAGATCAATTCTTAAAGCAGATACTTAAGTTATGCAGATACCTTGCTCTGGGACACAACTTCACTGTGAAGGTATGGAATTGTTGAGGTCCAAACAATGAATCACCTATAACATGAAAGTATAGCCAAAAGCTTCATATAATTTTTGCCATCCAATGGGTTTCATGATATGCTCTTATGGCAATGTAAAAAATCAAATGAGTCATCACCCTTTACATATATGACAACCAGCAAAATCCAGAGCAGTGGTGGTAATTCATTACAGTTACCAATTTGAATCTTCATAATGAGCTCCAAGAGAATGGGCTAAGACTTTCATTTTGTTTTCTAATAAAGACTGCAAAAGACTGATAACTGACACTATTATCAAAATTGTATCTAATTTGTTCCATGCTTTTAAAAAGTGTTCAAATAGTTTTTATAACAGGACCATTAAGAGATTGAAGACATTTGCTGCAATAAGTCCATGCATGTGATGTTTGACTACTAAAATGTTAAATAGCACTAACCAAATCTCTATCTGAAACAGTGCTGAAGAAAGAGTCACACAAAGTGAAAACTCTAACATCAAATATAATTATGAGTAACAAATAGTTGAATAATTATGACAAAAATAAATTAGTACAACACCCCACAAGTTTCTTATAGTTGCCATCAATTAACTTTAGCTAAATTCAAGTTGACGACCCAAATTCGAGAGCCATACAATGCAATGATTAACGTGACTGCTTTGCCACATGCTTCTGCAAGCATATATCGGAAGTTCTTTATGCAATGCATTAACGCTCAGCCAATTATAAGCTATTTAAAACTAAAAAAATATTCTAAAGCTTTTACAAAAAAAAGTACAATACAAAAATACAAAAGTCTGTGCTATCATTTAAATTTTTTATTTTTTTTTGGTCGGGAATCAAATTCATGCAAATTTAATCTAGCATAACACGCGTGTAATATGGGTGAAAATACGGTACTTTAGTTTCAATTATTAGAGTCGGTTGTGTGACTGAAATTATTTAAATTAACTGTAATATTACTTTTAGAAAATAATAGACAGAATTATGTGCATTTTATATGCAAATTTAAGAACAAGATATTCTGCGTGACGTTTTTCAAAAAACTGTTAGGAACTAAAACCCATTTCGCCACTTTTTGCGAAAAATTAAAAAATTTAAATACAAAGAATAAAAATGTTCTAACCTTAATCCACAGAATGCTTAGATTAAGTACCATTAAATTATTAAGCAAAAATGTCAACACCAGTAACTCCTACTTATAAAACATTTTCGGATTGATGACCTCCTGATATTCCAAGCATCTTGCCTTAAAGATAAACTCAATGGAGCGCGGAGTTTTGTTAGTTTCTTCAGTGCTTCGTACGAAACAGCAAACAAAAATTCCAAAGCAGGTCCAAATTTTGAAAATCATTTTCTCAGCTGAAAATAAATACTTGTAAGTGGTATCTCGCAGGTCTTTGTATTTGACCTACGTCAAAGTCAGTACATGTGGCAGAGCTCACATTTTAAATAAGATTAAATGCTCTCTCGCATTTTAGTAAAACATGATTGAATGACTTAAGTATTAAATATGTGTTATTGATAATTATAGTCTAATTATTGTCAGTAGCAGCAGCTGCTAATGTTTGATTCGCTGAGCAAATTGGAACGTAAAATTAATTAAGCGATGTTGTTTATGCAAGTTTCACAGTATGTATCAATGCAAGTATCTACTAAAACCAAAATGTTTATTAACAATAGTTGCAATAGAGAGTTGTAAATCTCCAAAACGATTTATCTGCAGTGATTTCAATAGTAAACATCTTGGAATATATTCGTTAACAAAAGTTGCATTCACTAACCTCTATTCGTCCACTTGAAAACCATGCAATAACACCAAGAAAAGGACAGAACTTGCCTATTAGCAAATGCGTACAGAGATCCTCTTTGATTTGATTATTTCACTTGTTTTTTATCAAAAAATTTGTAAGTAAGATATTACTGAAGCTCGTTAACGTTAATTTTGGTAAGCTGCTTTCGTGCGTGTGAACGTAAAAAATTATGTTCGCGAACGTGTTTGCTCAGTTGGTTGCATTGCTGGTCACAAAACTCGCTACTTAGCCTGCATAAAATTGCGCTACGTAAATTGTAGGGAATTTCTAAAAATGCCTTCACATACCGTTGGAACACAAAATATAAAATAAATGCAAGAATAAATCATCGAACACCGAAGACATTACAAAAAAGAGCTCTATGATACGACGATTATAACCACCTTTATTTATTCTAACTTGAAACTATATTGACGACTCGCAATGTTCTGATTTGCGTGAAGCTAGTTTTTCCAAGGGATCTTGGCTGCAACTTAGGAATTTAGCCCTCTTTATACTTCATCGTTCTCTCTCTTGTTTTGCCTTGTAGTTGAATAGAGCCATTAACAGCATCACGCTGCAAACTTACGAATACTTACTTAAGCCTAAGTTTGGAATATTATAAGCTGAATAAATATTATAAGCTATATTATTAAGCGGTTCGAGATAGGTACATTGAAATAATGCTAATAGCGCTATTTGCTCGTTAAAACGTTTGCATGAAAACATGAAATTGTTGCTCGAAGAAAGTGCGTCGAGAAATTGAAATCATAGTCTAGAGAACAATCCAGCATTAGGTTGGGGTTAGGGTTATTGTGAAGCAATCATTGGAAAGATTGCCTTAGATTTTTCGTATTTTGAGCTTTGCCATCTCATTGCTTCAAAAAGTAAGAGAGTTGGGATTAGTGATAAATGCAATAAGTAAATATTGCAATAAGAATCTTGAACTTATAGCAAAGTATTTGTTACTTAAATAAGTCAAACGTTTATTATAAAATGCTTATTAACTCTAAGGTTAGGGTTAGTGTAGTAAGACGCCTTATCCGCTGTTTAATTCCTCCTACCTATATGCCTTATATGTTTAATCCACGCTTGGTCACACAACACACTTCCTACTACGCGAGGAATAATCCAAACATAACACAAACAAAACACTTGTATTGCTAGGGTTAGCGCTAAAAAAAAGTATTTGCTTCGAAAAGCGCCTTAAACTCTTTTACTTGTAACTAAAAAATTTAAATTAAAACAAGTCGATCGTTACTTAAAAAATGTTTATTGCTTTAGGCCCTTGATTGAAAAATCTTCAGAGTAGCTACATTTTTAGAAAAGAATGATTAGTGCCGGCAAGCTCATTTTATAGACCGTGTCCGTCCGCGGGGATGCTTAATGACTTCTAGTGAAAGCTGAAATGCGAAAGCAATTAATCGAAAATACAAATAAAATGTTGAGGTAAGAGAAAATTTAAAAATGAACTTAAATTCGGTCAGAAAATCGTGGAGAAATGGAAATCATAAAATACCAACCACCGGAACATAACGGCAAATAAAACATTTTACAGATAATCATTCCTTACCTAGGTATGCAATTCTGAAATGGATTCCAGAGGATCATTGGAGAAGACCTTTTCAACAAGTATAAAATAGTCAAATCCTTCACCATAACTCAAAAACAATAACAGTAAAAACCTCAAAAGATTACTTATTAAAAATTTATTAACTTATTAAAAATTTATTAACTTATTAAATTTTTAATTAAATTTTCTAATATTGACAATCTTTTTATTTGAAGTCGAACACTCACTTCAGATAAATCTATCAGCCAAAAGTAGAAAATCTACTAGAAGATTTATAATAAAATCTGGGCGCTATAGCTATTCATATTTAAGCTATTGGGCTCGGTTTATGATCTGATGGACTGTGGAGGCTAGGTTCTGACTGGATGTCAAATTTTCAGGAGCATCTTCTATTGGTGTTGTGGTTTCTGGGCTCAGATGAAATGGTTTTAGGTGTCCTGTGAGTTTGTTCTTAATGAATAGGCTTCTGCAATCTCGGATTATCTCCTCGATGCTCCGCCTGTTCCATCTTTTGTGTGCCCTTCTTTATACAAACTCCCTCGTTAACTTCTTTACGTATGGCCATACTTGGTCTGGTAAATCCATCATGGTATCCACTAACTTTTTCGCATTAAATCATGTGAGTTCCTTTACAGTCTGAGGGGCTGTAGAGATGAGGTTCTGATTAGATGTTGGATCAGAAACATCTTTTGCTTGTGTAGAGCTTTCCGGGTTCAAAAGGAATGGTTCTAGGTGTCCTGCGATTTTTTTCTCAGTAAACAGGCTTTTGCAATCTCGGATTATTTATCTCCTCGATGCTCAGTATGTTCCACCTTTTGTGTGCCCTGCTCTTTATATAAGACCTCGTTGATTTCTCCACGTATGGCCATTTCTCGTCCGGTAAATCCTTTTTGATGTATATTATTTTTTTAACCAGAGCATCGTGACTTTAGTTCTACCGTCATTTTATATGTGAGTTCTGAAAAGCCAGATTTGGCTGTAGTCATCATATCCTTATATGAAGCGCTACTCAGAGTTACGTTTAGACGTTGTAGGAACTGGTTGATATAGTCCTCCAGATGTTTTGGTGTTCCTTTACTCCAATTGTACATGTGGGCCTTGTTTTAGATAGTTTGTAGATTTTTAGGGAACATGACATGCGTCTCTCCCAAACAAGTGCTTCGATTCTAGGTAGATTTGGCTAGTAGATTTGTTTCGGAATTTTGTCTTTCCTTAAGTTCCAAGATTATTTTTGTTCCCATTTTGAAGTTCCGTTTGCTGATTCTTGGTGTTGCTTTTTTGTGGTTCTTGAGTTTTTCTGTTGGTTTTACTAGAATTTTGTGGGTTTTTGTTGCTACGGTCCCTTTTGCCATTCTTTTGATGAATTGGCTTTTTATGGACGGCGTTACTTCGATTGGGAAACCTCTGGGGACTACCAGTATTTTTTTTATAACGCTCTTTCGTTTATCATTTTGTTTTGGGGATTAATTCAGGGTAGTTGGTTTTAGATTTTATGTGACTAAGTTATTTAATACCACGACTACTTTTTTAAGATCCCACATATTTTGATGCTGACTCATGTTTTTGCAAAGTCTAAAGCTAAAAGTAGATGAGAAAATCCGTCCGATAGAACGATGGTACAGGCAGTTAGGGTTAGAAGTCCTGAGGGAAAATCCTTATCCACTGTATCTTTATCGGAGACAAAATTCACAGACACCTACAAATAAGGAACTATTACTGTTTTCTTGGGGGGGAGAGAGAATGAGTTTTTTAAGCTAGTATTGTGGTTTCTGGGTTTAAAAGAAATTGTTTTAGGTGGTCTTGTGGATTTGTTTCCAATGAACGGGCTTCTGAAATCTCGGATTATTTCTCCGCCTTTTCTTTTGTTTCTACAACTGTCTGCGACATACACAACGTATCTTTGTTAAATGTCGTTGCCATGTCTCTACAACAGTTTGTGAACAACCTAACGTCTTAGTTACTTCCTTTGTCCTATCATTGTCTAATACGGCCTCTGGTATTGACTCTTGGTTGGTATCTTCCAACCCAAGCAACTTTGTAAGTACTTCTTTTCTTCTTCTGTTCATTGTTTCATCTCTTTTTTCTATTGTTAGGGTTAGGGTTAGGGGATGTAGCCACAGTATAAACTATGGCAAGCCTTTCCTTGCGTGCTCCTTGTTTTACAAATATTAACGCCGGCTTTCAACAAAATGATCGTTTATTCTTCCCAACGTTTCAGCGGAAATTGCCGCTAGAATCTGGAAAATTGGGCTTTAGCGATACCCGCGTAGGTGTGGTTTGGATGGTGTGATCTTCTATGAAGGTATTGAAACCTATTTGTTTTCTTGAAGAATGATTTATAGTGAACACGATCGTCCCTTCCTCTACTGAGCATCAAATCCAGAAAAACCAGGTGGTCCTCCTTTTCTTGGTTAAATTCGATGTTGATTCCTGTAATGAGCGAGTTGAGCATTGCTGCATGGTGGTTAAAGAAACTATCGAAATCACCCTTCCACAACAGAAGAATGTCGTCTATATAGCGTTTGTAGAATCGACAATTAGGTAATGCCAGGAAAGTGTTGTCTAATTCCGCTAAATAGATGTTTGCCAAGTTAGGCGAATATGCCTTTCCCATAGCACATCCATTCACCTGCAGGTACCACTGCTCATTGAAGTCATTCCACATTTTAGCGGAGTCAAGTTCCTTCACTAATTTTTTATAGAATCTTTCATCCTTCAACTGGTGCTGGCATTTCTACGGAAATAATTTCTCCCAATGAAATAATTTCGGAATCAGGAGTAATAATTCTTATTATTCTTGATAACTTATCGACAAATGCCGGCACTTCAAAGAGCCGAGCAACTTGATCGATCTTCTTGGCGAATCTAATTTGCATTAAATTTGCAAACTAATTTGCATAAGAATCTGAAACGTTTACGTTACCGAATTATTTGTTTCTTGGAAAATAGATTTTTATTTCTACGGAAATAATTTCTCCCAATGAAATAATTTCGGAATCAGGAGTAATAATTCTTATTATTCTTGATAACTTATCGACAAATGCCGGCACTTCAAAGAGCCGAGCAACTTGATCGATCTTCTTGGCGAATCTAATTTGCATTAAATTTGCAAACTAATTTGCATAAGAATCTGAAACGTTTACGTTACCGAATTATTTGTTTCTTGGAAAATAGATATTTATTTCTACGGAAATAATTTCTCCCAATGAAATAATTTCGGAATCAGGAGTAATAATTCTTATTATTCTTGATAACTTATCGACAAATGCCGGAACTTCAAAGAGCCGAGCTACTTGATCGATATTCTTGGCGAATCTAATTTGCATTAAATTTGCACATTAATTTGCATAAGAATCTGAAACGTTTACGTTACCGAATTATTTGTTTCTTGGAAAATAGATATTTATTTCTACGGAAATAATTTCTCCCAATGAAATAATTTCGGAATCAGGAGTAATAATTCTTATTATTCTTGATAACTTATCGACAAATGCCGGCACTTCAAAGAGCCGAGCTACTTGATCGATATTCTTGGCGAATCTAATTTGCATTAAATTTGCACATTAATTTGCATAAGAATCTGAAACGTTTACGTTACCGAATTATTTGTTTCTTGGAAAATAGATATTTATTTCTACGGAAATAATTTCTCCCAATGAAATAATTTCGGAATCAGGAGTAATAATTCTTATTATTCTTGATAATTACCTGACAAGTGTCGGCTTTCAATGAGCCGAGTCACTTGATTGACATTCTTGGCAGATCTAATTTGCATTAAATTTGCACATTAATTTGCATAAGAATCTGTAACGTTTACGTTACCGAATTATTTGTTTCTTGGAAAATAGATATTTATTTCTACGGAAATAATTTCTCCCAATGAAATAATTTCGGAATCAGGAGTAATAATTCTTATTATTCTTGATAATTACCTGACAAGTGTCGGCTTTCAATGAGCCGAGTCACTTGATTGACATTCTTGGCAGATCTAATTTGCATTAAATTTGCACATTAATTTGCATAAGAATCTGTAACGTTTACGTTACCGAATTATTTGTTTCTTGGAAAATAGATATTTATTTCTACGGAAATAATTTCTCCCAATGAAATAATTTCGGAATCAGGAATAATAATTCTTATTATTCTTGATAACTTATCGACAAATGCCGGCACTTCAAAGAGCCGAGCAACTTGATCGATATTCTTGGCGAATCTAATTTGCATGAAATTTGCAAATTAATTTGCATAAGAATCTGAAACGTTTACGTTACCGAATTATTTGTTTCTTGAAAATAGATATTTATTTCTACGGAAATAATTTCTCTCAATGAAATAATTTCGGAATCAGGAGTAATAATTCTTATTATTCTTGATAACTTATCGACAAATGCCGGCACTTCAAAGAGCCGAGCAACTTGATCGATATTCTTGGCGAATCTAATTTGCATGAAATTTGCAAATTAATTTGCATAAGAATCTGAAACGTTTACGTTACCGAATTATTTGTTTCTTGAAAATAGATATTTATTTCTACGGAAATAATTTCTCTCAATGAAATAATTTCGGAATCAGGAGTAATAATTCTTATTATTCTTGATAACTTATCGACAAATGCCGGCACTTCAAAGAGCCGAGCAACTTGATCGATATTCTTGGCGAATCTAATTTGCATGAAATTTGCAAATTAATTTGCATAAGAATCTGAAACGTTTACGTTACCGAATTATTTGTTTCTTGGAAAATAGATATTTATTTCTACGGAAATAATTTCTCCCAATGAAATAATTTCGGAATCAGGAGTAATAATTCTTATTATTCTTGATAACTTATCGACAAATGCCGGCACTTCAAAGAGCCGAGCTACTTGATCGATATTCTTGGCGAATCTAATTTGCATTAAATTTGCACATTAATTTGCATAAGAATCTGAAACGTTTACGTTACCGAATTATTTGTTTCTTGGAAAATAGATATTTATTTCTACGGAAATAATTTCTCCCAATGAAATAATTTCGGAATCAGGAATAATAAATCTTCTTTATTCCTGATAACTTATCAACAAGTGCCGGCCTTCAATGAGTCGAATTACTTGATTGATATTCTTGGCAAATCTAATTTGCATTAAATTTGCACTTTAATTTGCATATTAACTGGACTCCCCCGATTTTGAATCTAACCGGGTTTAGATAAGTCGGGACAATGTCTTTTTATTTTTTACTCAAAATTTTGCAGATCTCTTGAATGTCGCAACCTTTTGAACTTGGCACTAAAGCAACCTGGGAACAGAACTCTCAACGATAATCTTGTCTCATCGGAGAAGACTCGATTCTGTCATCAAGCAAGAGCCTGCTCTCCCAGCTGCTGGCCAATCAGATTGAAGCAAGACTCTCCATTGGACAAGCCAAGCGCACCATTGGACGAAGCTCCTAGTGAATCTGATTGGATAATGTTGCCTATATAAGACGGACACTTCCTTTACACTTTCCTTACGTATTTCTTTTCTCGCTCATCGAAGGTATAAAATATACCGAGGGCCTAAGCGTACTCGAAAAGAAAGTTGTAGTTTGTGTTTGTGTTAATCTAGGAAGTGTCTTATATTAACTGGGTGCTATCTTAATAGCTCGTAGTTTTTTCTCCGATTCAAATCGTCGATGACTGGCTGCAGATAAGTTTTGGTAAAACTGGTAAAAGGGGATTTGTTTGCGTAGTTTCTCTACATTGAACGAAAACGATTAAGGCATTTTTTCTCTCTAACCAACCCTAACGCCGGCTCTCTCGTTCATTGCAGAATCTCCGTGATCATTTTCTCTTTTATTGCCTGCAACTACATCGTGCCTGGATGCTGTCAACTAGCAAACGGAGCCCTGCACATGCAAGCTCCAAAGAGGACGGACATCCAGCCAACAGAAACAACCACGAGGATCATTCTGAATGATTCAGGTTAGTTAATCTGTTATTACTGCTATCCCGAGGACGCTTCAGGGCCTCTATCATTATCTTCGATAATGTTACGCCAAAATCGAAGTGACGAGGAGTACGGGCAAGACCCAGAAAGTCGTGGAAATCGGGTATCAGCGGTATCCTTGCCGTTATCGGACACTCCCGAGTTAGAATCCATCCTAGATGAGATATCTCAGGAAATTGTCTTGGAACTAATGGGTAACAAAGTGTTCCCAAAAACTAGTTCAATGGAAACGGTCACACCGAGTTACATCTCGTCTTGGAGAAATGATATTTAATTCTTTAATGAATAATATCTACCAAGGAAGTAATTTCGGAATCGGGTATAATAATTCTTATTATCCTGATAATTACTCGACAAGTGTCGGCTTTCAATGAGCCGAGTCACTTGATTGACATTCTTGGCAGATCTAATTTGCATTAAATTTGCACATTAATTTGCATAAGAATCTGAAACGTTTACGGGGCCGAATTATTTGTTTCTTGGAAAATAGATATTTATTTCTACGGAAATAATTCTCCCAATGAAATAATTTCGGAATCAGGAGTAATAATTCTTATTATCCTGATAATTACTCGACAAGTGTCGGCTTTCAATGAGCCGAGTCACTTGATTGACATTCTTGGCAGATCTAATTTGCATTAAATTTGCAAATTAATTTGCATAAGAATCTGAAACGTTTACGTTACCGAATTATTTGTTTCTTGAAAATAGATATTTATTTCTACGGAAATAATTTCTCTCAATGAAATAATTTCGGAAACAGGAGTAATAATTCTTATTATTCTTGATAACTTATCGACAAATGCCGGCACTTCAAAGAGCCGAGCAACTTGATCGATATTCTTGGCAGATCTAATTTGCATTAAATTTGCACATTAATTTGCATAAGAATCTGAAACGTTTACGTTACCGAATTATTTGTTTCTTGGAAAATAGATTTTTATTTCTACGGAAATAATTTCTCCCAATGAAATAATTTCGGAATCAGGAGTAATAATTCTTATTATTCTTGATAACTTATCGACAAATGCCGGCACTTCAAAGAGCCGAGCAACTTGATCGATCTTCTGGCGAATCTAATTTGCATTAAATTTGCAAACTAATTTGCATAAGAATCTGAAACGTTTACGTTACCGAATTATTTGTTTCTTGGAAAATAGATTTTTATTTCTACGGAAATAATTTCTCCCAATGAAATAATTTCGGAATCAGGAGTAATAATTCTTATTATTCTTGATAACTTATCGACAAATGCCGGCACTTCAAAGAGCCGAGCAACTTGATCGATCTTCTTGGCGAATCTAATTTGCATTAAATTTGCAAACTAATTTGCATAAGAATCTGAAACGTTTACGTTACCGAATTATTTGTTTCTTGGAAAATAGATATTTATTTCTACGGAAATAATTTCTCCCAATGAAATAATTTCGGAATCAGGAGTAATAATTCTTATTATTCTTGATAACTTATCGACAAATGCCGGAACTTCAAAGAGCCGAGCTACTTGATCGATATTCTTGGCGAATCTAATTTGCATGAAATTTGCACATTAATTTGCATAAGAATCTGAAACGTTTACGTTACCGAATTATTTGTTTCTTGGAAAATAGATATTTATTTCTACGGAAATAATTTCTCCCAATGAAATAATTTCGGAATCAGGAGTAATAATTCTTATTATTCTTGATAACTTATCGACAAATGCCGGCACTTCAAAGAGCCGAGCTACTTGATCGATATTCTTGGCGAATCTAATTTGCATTAAATTTGCACATTAATTTGCATAAGAATCTGAAACGTTTACGTTACCGAATTATTTGTTTCTTGGAAAATAGATATTTATTTCTACGGAAATAATTTCTCCCAATGAAATAATTTCGGAATCAGGAGTAATAATTCTTATTATTCTTGATAATTACCTGACAAGTGTCGGCTTTCAATGAGCCGAGTCACTTGATTGACATTCTTGGCAGATCTAATTTGCATTAAATTTGCACATTAATTTGCATAAGAATCTGTAACGTTTACGTTACCGAATTATTTGTTTCTTGGAAAATAGATATTTATTTCTACGGAAATAATTTCTCCCAATGAAATAATTTCGGAATCAGGAGTAATAATTCTTATTATTCTTGATAATTACCTGACAAGTGTCGGCTTTCAATGAGCCGAGTCACTTGATTGACATTCTTGGCAGATCTAATTTGCATTAAATTTGCACATTAATTTGCATAAGAATCTGTAACGTTTACGTTACCGAATTATTTGTTTCTTGGAAAATAGATATTTATTTCTACGGAAATAATTTCTCCCAATGAAATAATTTCGGAATCAGGAATAATAATTCTTATTATTCTTGATAACTTATCGACAAATGCCGGCACTTCAAAGAGCCGAGCAACTTGATCGATATTCTTGGCGAATCTAATTTGCATGAAATTTGCAAATTAATTTGCATAAGAATCTGAAACGTTTACGGGGTTAGGGTTAGGGTTA
>JAJTWR010000087.1:0-19105 GCA_021613335.1 Whitmania pigra
CCGGAAAGAGGTTGTAAAAAATGAAAAATCAATTACAGGAAAAGAGCTTAAAGAAATACTCTATCCAAAAAAGAAAAAATTAATCGAGAAAAAAATAATAACCCCAAAAACCAGAGAAAACACTTTGATTATAACAGGAGCAAAAAAACATAATTTAAAAAACATTTCTATTACCACTCCCAAAAAACAAAATAAACGTTATAACGGGTGTATCTGTAGCGGAAAGACTTCTCTTGCATTTGAAACTATTTTTAAAGAAGGTCAGAGAAGGTTTGTTGAATCTCTTTTACTTATGCAAGAAGATTTTTAGGTCGCTTTGAAGATGCCAATGTTGATAAAATAGAGGGTCTTGCTCTGCTATTGCTATAGACCAAAAAAATGTGAGCCGTAATCCTCGCTCTACTGTGGCAACAGTTACTGAAATATCCGACTATTTTAGAATTATATTTGCTCGTATCGGTAAACCTCATTGTCCTTATTGCGGAGATAAAATAGAGCTTAAGGCAATTACACCCTCAACTCTTGCAGATGAATTAATTAGAACACTTGACACAGCAAATTAATGATAATCGCTCCGCTTTACCATAGTTCATTAAGCCATAGATTGTATTTAGTAACGATGATAAAAAAGACATAAAAAAAGTATTGACTAAAACATCTGAATCAGGTTATACAAGACTATTATAAACGGAAAAGATTTTCTTATAGATGAAATAACAGATGAAGAAATAAAAGATATAGAGAGTGATGAAATATATTCTATAGGTATTGTAGTCGACAGAATAATAGTTTCACAAGATAAACGTTCCCGTATATCAGAAGCAATTGAAAAAGTAATGGAGATATCAACACGGTGTGGTTCATACAAAAGCACAACTTGGAATAATAATAAATGGAATATCACACAAGATTTAAAGCGTGTTTACTTCACGGTATTATGTTTGATTTTGAAATTACACCTCGCCACTTTTCATTTAATCTCACTGGGGATATTGTAACAGTTGTAAAGGTATAGGCAGTAAACCGACTTTTGATGTAAGCCTTGCTATAGAAAATGAAAAACTTCCATTGTTTGGAGGCGCACTTGATAACAAACTTCATACAATGTTTGGAGAAGAAGAAAAAAGCTATAACGTATATTTTTCACTATGCTTAAAAAAAACGAAGTTAAAAACAAAAACACTTGAAACCGTAGCATATAAAGATTTAGATGAAAAAAACAAAAAAATTATTTTTCTATGGAGATGGTAATTTAGAAGGATTATCTCAAATAGTAACTCGCTGGTATATTGAAAATGATATAACAAGTGAAGACTATTCCGAATGGAAGTTTGCATTTGGGAAATATTTTATTGATGTTATTTGCGAAGAATGCGGTGGCGAGAGACTAAATAAAATTGTTCGCTCGTATACTATAGAGAAAAAAAATATACGTTAAAGTTACATCAATGACAGTAGAGAAATATAAAGTTTTTTGAAAAACTACCAAGTAAATTAGCGAAAGAGACAAAACCATAGCAGAAGAAGCAATAAAAGAAATAAGAAACATTAAGTTTTTTAAATAAAGTAGGGCTTAACTATCTATCGCTAATAGACGCTACTCTACACTTTCAGGTGGAGAGGCACAGAGAATACGTTTAGCCAGTCAGCTTGGCTCAAGGCTTACAGGCGTACTTTATGTTTTGGACGAACCTACTGTTGGTCTTCACCCAAGGGACACTGATAATCTTCTTGAAACACTAAAAGATTTACGTGATTTGGGGAAATACTCTTGTTGTTGTAGAACACGATAAAGCACTATGAAGTGGCAGACATCATTATTGATATTGGTCCTAAAGCGGGGCAAACGGAGGCGAAGTTATTTTTCAAGGTGCATATGAAAAACTACTGAAAGATACTAAATCTTTGACTGCGAAATATTTAAGCGGAAAAGAAAAAGTATTTGATAAAGAAAAGTATGAAGCAAATAAAAGTAAATATAATATTAACAAAAATATTAGCGAAGAGAAAAAAGAAAACACTGATAAAATAATAATTAAAAATGTTTAAAACAAATAATTTTAAAAAATGTAAGTGTGAGTTTCCATTAAATAAAATCGTTACTGTAACAGGAGTATCGGGCAGCGGTTAAATCTAGTTTAATAATTGATCACATTTTACCCTGCACTTGCAAAAATTAAAAACTATAATGCAAAATACTCAGATATATACTTTCCTGAATATATATCAGACACTGTTTTGTAGATCAGATTTCAATACAAGGAAGCATAAGAAGTAATTTGGTAAGCTATAGCAAAGTATTTGAGAAAATAAGAAATATATTTGCAGAAACATCTACAGCAAAGGCAAAAGGTTTACGGCGGCAAGATTTTCATTTAACATAAAGAAGGAAGATGTAATGTTTGTGAGGGCAAGGGTATAAAAAAGGTAGCTATGCACTTTTTGTCGGATATGGAAATAGTTTGTGATGCCATGTAAAGGAAAACGCTATAACGATGAAACACTGTCTATTCGATTTAAAAAATTAAACATTGCTGAGTTCTTGAGCTTACTGTAGATGAAGTATTGACTTTTTGATTTTGATGTA
This sequence comes from Whitmania pigra, assembly GCA_021613335.1. Taxonomy (NCBI): domain Eukaryota; kingdom Metazoa; phylum Annelida; class Clitellata; order Hirudinida; family Haemopidae; genus Whitmania; species Whitmania pigra. The sequence continues at coordinate 2,588 of JAJTWR010000087.1, forward strand.
TCTGTAAAAAGAGTTTTAACCGTTATGAGTGAGGTTGGTTTGGGCTATATAAAACTTTCTCAGCGACTTGATACATTTTCAGGAGGTGAGCTTCAAAGACTTAAACTTTCTACGGAGCTTTCCAAAAAAAGTAAAAGTAATCACACAGTTTATATACTGGACGAACCTACTACAGGGCTTCATTTTGATGATGTTAATAAACTTTTAATTGCATTAAATAAACTAGTTGATAAAGGACATAGTGTAATAATAATAGAGCATAATCCGGATATTATAAAAGCATCTGACCATATTATTGACTTGGGGCTTGATGGAGGAGAAAATGGCGGAGAGATTTTAATAACAGGAAGTGTAGAAGATATAATAAAAAATAAAAAAGGCTACACTTATAAATATATTTCATAAAAAACTATTTTGTATAAATTATTTTTTAACGGTTTTTTATATTATAAATAAATTATTCTAATAAAAATTAATAAGTATTAATTATAGAATAAAAATTAACTATAAGGCTTTTAAATAATTAATGTATAAACAAAATAAAAATAAATACATAAAGCTTTTTTCTCTTACGCCACACTCAAAACAGAAAATCATATTTGAAAGCTCAAAACGCTTTAAGGTTATTGTGGCAGGAAGAAGATTTGGAAAAAGTTATTATTCTGCATTTTATGAAATTTAACCTATGTTGCTTCAAAAAAATAAAACGATATGGATAATCGCTCCTACTTATGAGCTTGCTTCAAGAATATTTAGCGAGGTTGTAAGCTTCATACTTCTTTTTCCAAGTTTTGTAAAAAGTTTTTCAAAAAGCGATATGGAGCTTGTAAGTTTTTGTAATAGTTTTCTGGCAGCAAAAAGCTGTGTAAATCCTGAAAGTCTACTGGGTGCCGCTATCGATTTAATTATTACAGATGAATCGGCTTTTATAAACGATAATATTTTTTATTCATACATACGTCCACTCATTTCCGATAAGGTAGGGCGTGTGTTTTTATAGGAACGCCAAGAGCAAAAAATTGGTTTTATAAATTCTATAAAGATGGATTAAATAGCAACAACAAAAAGAAATAGATTCCTTTAATTTTTCAAGTTTTGATAACCCTTATGTTTCAACAATAGATTTGAGAGATGTTTATAATACTATCCCCGACTATCTTTTTAAAGAAGAATATCTTGCCACATTTACAGAAAACGCTTTATTTTTCAATATTAATTTATATAGTTTTTCATCGAAATTAAGAAGTGCTGTAAAAATGAAAAAGTAGTTATTGGTTGGATATAGCAAGAAAAAATGATTACACTGTACTTACAGCGATTTCTCTTGTAACAAGAGAGCTATAGGTTTTGAGAGATTAATAATTTAACTTGGAATGAAAGTGTTTTTAAAATAAAAACTTTGTCGGTCAATACAAAAATTATAAATGCTACGCTGATGCCCCACAGGGGTAGGTGACGCCGTTTTAGAAATGCTTACAAAGAAGGAGTTTATACAGAGAGCATAATATTTAATCATAGAGTTAAAGAGAATATACTTTTTAATTTAGCTTTAATGCTTTGTGAAAAAAAAAATATAATACTTACAGAAGATAAAGAAATAAAAAAAAGAACTTAAAACTTTAGTATAAAAAAACTCAAAAAACGGAAAACAACTTACGGGAAAAACAGTGTGCATGATGATATTGTAATTTCTCTTTCACTTGCTGCTTGGGGAATAAGGATTACTGAAAAGATGGCTTAAAATCTTTTAATTGTATAATTTTTTTTTTTGTGTTAAAATAATATTTATATAGAAGTTGATTGTTTTTTTAAGAAAAATATTTTATGAAAAAAGTTATTTTATATTCATCTTTTACTTTAATGATTATAATTATACTTATTGCTTTAATTGTTAGAATTAATGTGTTTAATATGGCAGGAATAGACGCAGTTGATTTTGCTCAACATTTTGCGGAAATGCGTATTCACTATGAAGATGGCAGTTTTCCAGCACTTGGCAGTAAACTTGAAATGTCTAGACTTTTTGATGCCGCAAGACCAAAGAGTACCGGGCGGTATATTTTATTTATATTATCTTATGTGTTATAAATTAGGCTTTGGGAATTTTGAATATGCAAGGGCTATTAATCTTGTGCTTATGCTCATACCGGGAATTATGTTTGTATTTTGGGCGTTTAGAAGATTCGGATCTTTTTGGCATTTGGAGTAGCTTCACTTGTTTTAATGAATGCTTATTATGCGTGGACATCAATAATATTTTTTAATCCCAATATAACACTTGCATTTTCATTTTTATTTTTAATATTATTTGCTGAGTACACAGGTCAAAAAGATGCCCGAATACCTGCTATAATTTTTTTTCCAATTTTGGCATTAATGTGGCAGTCGCATCTTGCTGTTATGCATGGAATACTTCCGACTGTTTTAGTTTACTTAATTATACGTTATAAGAGAACAATAAAGTATTCGCTATTTAGGTATTGGAGTTTTTATATCTTTTTTAACATACATACCTTATTTTGCCTATGAGTTTAGAACAGGTTTTTCAAATGTAAGAAAATGCCATAGAATATATGAAAATTACAACAGGGCATAAACCTTTCCCATTCCTCAAATTCACTCGCTTTTAATGTTTTACAAATGAGTTTTCTGTTTTATATTCTGCAATAATTTTAATAAGATAGCGGACTTTTGGACAAATAATAATCCATTTATTTATATAGGGCTTCCTCTTTTGCTAATATCAATTATTTTTGTTTTCGTCTGTTTTTTTTATAAGTGTTTTTAGATTTTTTAAGAATAAAGATTTTAAATATGTAAACGACTTTGATATAAAAGATGAGTCATACAATATATTAAAAGAGCTTATGCTTTTGTTTCTGCTTTATTTCCCTGTGACAATACTTTCTACAATGTTTTTAAAAGGTGTGCCAGGTCAGTTCAGATATCATTATGGAGCATTTGCTTTGGCTTTTGTTCCAATAATATATACTTTGTATTTTTTGAAAACTAAAAAAAAAATAAAATTATTCTCGCTCTCATAGTATTTTTTGCTGTAAATGCTTTTGCCATGTATTTAAATATATATCAATATTTTAAATATTATCATAGCTATCGTTTGTGGAAAGATTACAGAAATACAGCAGAGGGCTATAACTAAAGATTCAAACGGAGAGTATTTTACTATAGCAAATCCAAGTATATTTTTTACAGAAAACGGTATGGCATATAATAAAAGCGGAACTTGGAAAGAAACAAATAATGCAAATATTATATATTTTGTTCAAAATAAAAATGAATATACAAATATAGAAAATGCAAAACTTATTGTAGATAATAATATTTATGTGATATTTAGAAAGGATAAATAATCCGAATAAATCATAGTGTAAAAAATATTACTCTATCGTTTACATTGAAAATATATGCAAAGAAAAACTATTCAAATATCCTCCTTATTCTTTGAAACGGAAGATGGTTAGTATCTTTAAAAACTTTCCTTCTTTGTAATATCTTAAATAAGGTATAAGTTCATTGCCCCAAATATTTTCTTTTGAAACTCATAAACTCTTCATATAATTTTATTTTGTTGTAAATAAATTAAATACTGTTATGTCTATTTCTGTATTTTCATTTGCTTTTAGTTCTTTTTCAAGATTTATCCAATCTCCACACCAGTCTTGTGTAAATATGGTTATAACATTTTTATCTTCATTTTTTATTTTATCCGTAACTTCTTTTGTTTCAATTATTTTTTCTATTTCATTCTCTTCTATGTTTTTAAACTTAAGCATTTTTAAAACTCCTTAATTTATGTACATTGAAATTATATTTTTTATATTATTTTTTGTAAAGAATATTTTAGCAGATTTTGTGTTTTATGGTGATAGTTATGGAGTTGCATATTGGAATAGGAATACCTATTAGAGATTGCATTCTTAATTAAATAGGCTCAATACAAATATTCTTTAATATAATAAAAATATAACATTTTTGTTTTATAGATATTTATTTGACGATTTTTAAATATTGGTATATTATTTAAAAAAAATTAATGGGAATCATACTACTATGAATATAATACTTATTGGAGCACCGGGAAGCGGCAAGGGTACTCAAGCCGAGTTTATAAAGCGTGATTTTGCTGTGGCACATATTTCTACAGGTGATATGTTTAGAGCTAATATTTCAGGCGGAACGGAACTCGGTAAATTGCAAAAAGTTATATGGATAAAGGCGAATTAGTGCCTGATAATATAACAGTACAAATGCTTAAAAACAGATTAGCTGAAATGATGCCAAAAAAGGTTTTATGCTGGACGGTTTTCCTCGTACAATAGAGCAGTCTAAACAGCTTGATGAAATACTGCTTAATTAAATATGAAACTCGAATATGTTATTAACTTGAAAACAGAAGACGATGAAATATTAAGAAGGCTTTTAAAAAGAGGAAGAGAAGACGATACCGAAGAGACAATTAAAAACAGATTAAAAGTTTTTAGAAAATCAAAGCGAGCCTGTACTTAAATATTATAAAGATATTGATATTAAAATAATAGAAGTTTTAAGTATGGGAGAACCAAACGAGATTTATAAAAATATCAAGGATCATCTGAAAAATAATATAGTTTTATTTATTCTGTTTGCTTTTTTTATAAAGTCAGAGATATATGCAAAAACCTAATATAGAGCTTGTTTATATTGCTTCTTCTTATTTGCTATGGGCAGTAGTGAAAGTAAATATGACGATGAAAAACCTGAAAGAAAAATAGAGCTTGACAGTTTTTATATTGCTAAATATGAGACAACTTATGAAGACTGGATTTATGTATATAATTATGGAATAGAAAACGGATATACTTTTGATAACAGAGGACAAAACGGTTCAACTGTTTTATGGGAAGCAATGGAAGAGGACTAATAATTATCCTGTGTTAATATTAATTGTATGATGCTATTAAATGGTGTAATGCATTAAGCGAAATGATGTCCTTAACTCCTTTTTATTACACAGATAAAAATAAAAACGAAGTATATAGACAGGGCAGAGTAAATATAACTTCAACAATGATTAGATTTGTATGCAAATGGTTATCGCCTTCCGACAGAAGCTGAATGGGAATATTCTGCATCATCAGGACTTAAAAGAAATTACGCATTTCTGAAAATATTGAAGATGTTTATTGTATGCCAATATAGCCGACATTTCCGCAAAAGAAATTATGCCTAATTGGCAGACTTTAGACATAGATGATGGATTTTCGGGACACATCAAGCGTGGGTAGTTTTCTTCCAAAACCATTTCGGACTTTATGACACAATTGGCAATGTTTGGGAATGGTGTTTTGATATGTATGGTGTTATATAGAAAAAACAGTTTCAAAAATCCACGTGGGGCACAATAAGTCGATTTAGAGTTTTAGAGGTTCTTCTTTTGAGAATTATGGAAATGATAATTTAAGGTCAGAAAAACGTATGGCGGAGTATCCGTATTTCAATGATGTTTTTTGGGTTTTAGAGTTGCAAGAAGTTATAATTAAAATCATTGTTAAATTCTAGTTTATCAAAAAGCACTATAGGCGATTTCTATTTAATCAATAGTTTAACCCACAGTGCTTATTTTATTTTTAATATTGTTTTTTAATGGTTGCAACAATGGCAATGGTAGCTACTTTATTTTCAAAGTATTCTATATATTTTTGTTTTTCTCCAAACGGATATAATATTCTTATCGCATTAAATACAACTACAACGGTAACACCAGTGTCGGCAAGTATAGCAACCCACATAGGTGCCTTACCCATAGCTCCAAGTATCAAAGCAAGAAAATTGACAACAAAAGCAAGAGTAATATTTTGCCATACACATTATTTGTTTTTTGTGCTAGTTTTATATACTTGCACTTCCCCCTTTTGAAGGTTTATCATCCATAATAACTACGTCAGCATTTTCTACGGCAAGCATCCGAGCCAAGACCTCCCATAGCTATACCAACATCGGCTATTGCAGAGATGGAGCATATATTATTCCGTCTCCGACAAATACACTGGTTTTTTTATCTTTCTTATGGTTTTCAAGGTTTTTCTACTTTGTTTTTCAGGTACACAGCCGCCTTCTGCTATATCTACAGTATTATTTCTTGCAAAATCTTTTAACTCTATCTATTAAATCGCCGCTTAATACAGCAGTTTTAACCTTCATTTTTTTAGTTCCAGCATTGCACTGTGAGTGTCTTCTTTTTTGCCTGTCGTCTACCTCAAGTCCTCCTGCATACTTATATCTATAGCAATTAAAAACATTTATTTATTATCTATTTCAGGTAAATTAATTTTTTTTGAATCATTAAACTTTTTCCACCACCAAAATATTTTTTCCTTCAATTTGAGAAATAACACCTTTTCCGCTAATGTCTTTATGACTGTTTATAAGCGATGTTTTTATATCTCCGTTTTTGATGTGTAATAATCTACCACAGATTTAGCTATTGGGTGCGCCCCAAACCATATTCAGAGTATGCTGCATATTTTATAAGAGTATCGTTATCCACAATGTTATTGTTGTATATTTTTTTGATAGCAAACTCACCTTTTGTCAATGTTCTGTTTTGTCGAAGATAACGGTTTTGTTTTTGAAAGAGTATCTAAAAAAACACACCGCCTTTTACTATAACTCCTATTTTTGAAGCTCTTCCTATAGAAGCAAAATATGTTAATGGAATACCTACTATAAAGCACAAGGACATGAGGACTACAAGAAGTGTAAGTGAACGAGTAAACCAATCATTAAAAACTTCTCTGCCATAAATAATTGTTGGTATAATTGTAAGCAGTACAGAGATAAAAAAAACTATTGGTGTGTACACAGATGAAAATCTACTTATAAAGTTTTCTATTTTTGCTTTTCTGTTTGTAGAATCTTCTACAAGGCGAAGTATTTTTGCTATAGAAGATTCCGCATATACTCTTATTACTTTTGCTTTATTTGGCTTTCACCATTAACCAACCTGCGAGTATTTCTGATTTTACTTTAACAGTTCTTGGCATAGATTCGCCTGCTGTAAGTATTTTTGTATCCATCCAACTTTCACCATTTGTTTATAACACAATCAAGAGGAACTTTTTCAAAAGGGTATATATTATTTCATCATCTTTTTTTACATTTGAAATACTTGTCTTTTCTATAGAACCGTTTGGTTTTATAATATTTGCATAATCTGCTCTTACAGCTACAAGAGATGCTATTGTGTTTCTGGAACGATTTACTGCTTTATCTTCAAAATACATACCTATTCTGTAAAACATAAGTACTGCAAGTGCCTCAGGACGCTCGTGTATAAAGATTGCTCCAATTGTTGCTATAGTCATTAAGAAACTTTCACGCATAAACTTACCATTTATAAAATCTAGAGCAGCGTTTTTAAATACACTTTTTCCAAGTATTATATAAAAACTTAGAAATATAATATATTTCAATTAGATTGTGAAAGTTCGGTATGAAAATAAGATATTGAAAATAAAGCAATGCCGCTTATGAGTATAGTAGTAAAAAATAATATTGTTTGCTTATTCTTTAACATGTTTATATCCTTGTATATAAATATTTTTTATATGATAGTCATCAAGTTTATAAAAAACCTGAAGACCGACTTTTCTTTTTTTTACAACTCGCGAAAGCCACAAAGTTTTTTTAAATGTTGCGACACGGAAGGTTGTTTCATTTTAAGCAGTTCTGCTAAATCGCATACACAGAGTTCTTGAGTGCTTAATGCCGATATTATTTTGAGTCGTGTAGGGTCTGCAAAAACAGAGAAAAAAGAAGCCAGTATGTCAAACTCTTCATCATTCGGAAGAATCGGGATAATAGAGTTTATACTTTCTGTATGTGTCTCTTCTTCATAGCACTCTTCAAAATTGTCCATTGTATTTTTTTTATAGCTTTTGACATATTATTTTGTTTTTATATTTTTTTCTTTAGGCATATCTATATCCTTAATTCACTCTATTAGTATATTTATATAGTGAATTAATTGCAATATATGCTAATTTAGTTTTCTGTGTTTTTAGTTAAATATTTTACTTTTTTTAATAATTAACTTAATATGTAAAACTAATTATACAATTATTTATTAATATAATTAGTTTTAGGTATTTATATTGAGAGGCCTTATTAAAATGATAAAACCAAAGAGATTAAAACAAGGCGATAAAATTGCTATTGTCAGTTTAATCATGGGGCGGCTTGGGCGATGATGAACTTATTCATAAATATCATATCGCAAACACAAAGATTAGAAAATGATTTTGCTCTTAACGTTGTAACTATGCCTTATGCTCTAAAAGGAAGCCGATTTATATCAGAAAATCCTGAGCTTCGTGCTAAAGATTTAATGGACGCTTTTGAAGATTCTTCTAATTGATGCAATTTTTTGTGCTATCGGAGGAGATGATACAATACGAACTCTGCCATATATTAATTTGATACAATTAAGAGTAATCCAAAGATATTTATGGGTTTATTCAGATACAACGTTAAACCATTTATTTTATGATGTATAAGGCGGGTATTGTTTCTTTTTATGGTCCGGCTGTTATGTGTGAGTTTGGTGGAGTATGTAAAGATGTTTGACTATACTAAATTGGCATTAGAAAATCTTCTTTTTAAAGATTCCAATAATTACTCAATTTATTCAAGTAAAGAATGGTCGAGTGATTTTTGTTGTATGGAAAGAAGAAAATATAAAAATCGGAAAAAAAATGCAACTTGAAGAGCATAGTTATGAACTTTTACAAGGCTTTGGTGTTGTATCAGGTTCATTTACTGGGCGGTTGATTGATTGTTTTCCATATGATAATAGGCACTCATATATGGCCTTCTTTAGATAAGTGGAAAGGTGTATTTTATTTATTGAAACAAGCGAGGATAAACCATCTCCTGATTTTGTAAAACATATTTTAAGAAATCTTGCCGCGCAAGGAATACTAAAAGTTTTAAGCGGTATTATTGTCGGTAAACCACAGGGGTGAGGTTATTCTGAAGAATATAAAACAGCTATTTACAAGTAGTGTCTATAGAAGAAAGATTATCCACGCTACCGATACTTTATAATGTTAATTTCGGACATTCTTTTCCAATAGGAGTTTTGCCTTATGGTATTAATACTCAATTAAATTGTGAAAATAAAACTATAACTTTATTGGAAAGTGCAACAATATAATATTTTTACTTTACATACTTTAATAGTGTATAGTTGACTAAATAGTTTTTTGATTATATTATTTAAGTAAAATTGTAAGAGTTATGTAACATTGTTATTAAATTAAGAACAGGAGATTTGTAAATGGAGAATATATACGACAGCATTATAATTGGAGCTGGTCTGCTGGGCTTTCCGCTATGCTATATATGGGAAGAGCACTCACAGATACACTTCTAATAGAAAAAAGAGGTGCGGGTGGTCAGATTATGGGTACCGATAAAGTTGAGAATTATTTGGGCTTTCCCGATGGAATAGGTTGTTACGAAACTTGTCGAGGCTATGAGTAAACACGCTGAAAACTTCTCAAAAAATCAAATAGAGTATGATGAATTATAAAGCTTTGAAGACATAAATGAAAAAATAAAAACTATTAAAAATGCAGATGGCAAAACATACAAAACAAAAAACTATAATACTTGCCACAGGAGCATTTGCAAGAAAACTAGATACAAAAGGTGAGGATAGTTTTTCAGGGTAGAGGTGTGTCATATTGTGCAACTTGTGACGGAGCTTTTTATAAAGATAAAGTAGTAGCGGTTGTAGGTGGCGGTAACAGCGCATTTGATGAAGCCCATTTTCTGACCCGTTTTGTAAAAAAAAATATATTTGATACACAGAAGAAAAGAGTTTAGAGCAGATGCAGGAAATATAAAAATGCTTACAGACACAGGTAAAGTAGAATATGTACTAGATTCTGTTATCGAAGAAATATGCGGAGATAAATCGGTTCAGAGTGTATCTGTAAAAAATGTTTTTGGATAATTCCAAAAAAAATAGAAGTTGATGGAGTGTGTTGTTTTTGTAGGGCAAAATCCTGCTACAGGATTTTTGAAAGACACAGGAATTAATCTTACAAAAGAAGGCTATATTTTGGCCGACCATAAAAACTATGGAGACAAATATAAAAGGTGTTTTTGCTGTTGGAGACTCAATAGATAAAACAGTGCGTCAAGTAGCGAATGCTGTTGGCGATGGTGCTGTTGCTGTTCTGCAGTTTCTGCTACACATTCCTTGCCCATTTAAGTTGATATTTTTATAATTAATAAAATGCAGGTTAAACGAGTAAAAAAAATACCATGAAGTTTTGTTAAGCTGTCATGGTATTATGATTTTTTAAACGTATTTTTTACTTTTTATGCTTGTTCCAGCGTTTCTGCATCATAAACGGCTTTTGTATCTACATCAGGCAAGGATTTTTTCATTAAATTACTATAACTTACCCGGGTCCACATTCGTAAGCATTTGTTATTCCGATATTTTTGAACTTTAGCATTGTTTCATACCAGCGTACTGTTGAGTATAGTTGTTCAACAAGTCTCAATTTTATATCATCAAACTAATGAATATCTGCGGTAACGTTTGAAACTACTTTGTTATCGCTTTTAAATAGATTAATAGAGTTAAGTATTTTTTGAAACTCTTTCAGCTGCAGGTTTCATAAAAGGCGAATGGAAAGCACCTGATACTTTTTTAGCGGTACAACTCTTTTTGGCACCTGCTTCCAGTAATTTCGGTGTTGCATTTCTACCGCACTGGCATAAACTGATATAACAATTTGCTCTTCCGCATTATAGTTTGCAATAAACAGCAAGTCCGTCATTTGATAAAGCATTTTTAAACCGCATCGATTTTTAAACCTAAAACAGCTCCCATACCGAATATCTCTCCGCCTTTTTCCAAATTCAGCCATTATAAGTCCTCTTTTTCTGGCAAGTGTAAGACCGTCATCAAAAGAAATGTATCCTGCGGCGCATAAGGCTGTAATCTCCCCAAGAGAGTGCCCTGCAAAATATTCTCCTTTTAAACCTTAGCTTTTAATGCCTCATAACAAGCTATACCTGTTTGTAAAAAGAGCAGGTTGAGTATATTCTGTTTTTTTAAGATCTTCTTCCGTTCCCTCAAAACATATTGCTTTTATATCTACATCAATAACTGAAGCAGCACGGTCAAATAACGCTTTCCCGCCTCTTTAGAAGCGTCATATATGGATTTTCCCATACCAACACACTGGGAACCTTGTCCGGGAAATAGAAATACTGTTTTTGACATATTTATTTTCTCCCTTTTTAAAAATAGCATTTTTACAAATTATAAATTATTTTTTTATTATAAGCAAACTTAAAGTTACAGTTTTTCATATTGAAGGATTATTATAGCTAAATTAATTTTATTTAAAATAATATTAATAAGTTGATGTTTTTATAACTTAATATACAATATGATTATATATAATTAAGTAATTTAATTTATTTATTATTTGTTTATTGTTATGATAAATAATAAAATTATTTGCTTAAGTTTGTTATAATAAAGCGGCTACTTTTTAAGTAGAGGAGAGGTAAGCTGATTATGAAAAATATAATACCCCCGCACAGATTAAGTACAATACTTAATATTAAAAGATACAGGTATAGCGAGAATTGAAGACTTACAGTCAAAACTTTCCGTATCCTCAATAACAATAAGACGTGATCTTTTAAAGCTGGAAGAGAAGGGTTTCATACAACGTACTCACGGAGGGGCTATATACATAAATAATACTAAAGGTGATGTACCATTTGAGAATAAAAAAGTATCCAACATTGAATCAAAAGAAATTATAGGAAAGTATGCGGCAGGTCTTAAAAAGATGGTGAGACAGTTTTTGTAAATAACGGAATCACAACAAAGTTTTTTCTTAAGTATTTATCAAAATCTCGTGCTAATGTTGTAACAAATAATATATCTGCTCTTCAAGATATAGATAATTCACTTTTAGAGGTTGTTATTATCGGTGGTTTTTTTTAAATGTAAATCAGGATGTACTGTAGGTGATTTTTCAAATGATATTTTTAGACAAATAATTCCATATAAAACTATAATCGGAGCAGATGCCATAAGTGTTTACAAACGGAGTAACTTCTCATGTTTATCAAGAAGCTATGGTTACAAAAAAAATGATTGATAGCACTCAAGGTGAGGTTGTTATTCTTGCGGATAGTGAAAAAAATCGGCAGAGTAAATCCTTATTTCATATCTAATATAGAAAAGATAAGTCTTTTAATTACAGATGATAATATAATCCAGCTGTTAAAAGTGAAATGGAATCGGCTGGTGGTAAAAGTTATTATTGCTAAATAAATCAGTTTTTTATAGTAACTTAACCGCTATTTTGAGAACAAAAATTATGTTAAGCCATTGATTTTAATATCTTTATTGGTATAATAATCTTGAATTTTATGTTTATTTTGAAAAAATTAAGGATTATTTATATTATTATGAAAAAACTATACTGTATTTTTATCTGTTTTGTTCTTGCTTTACTGAGTTCGGCAACATTATTTTCACAAACACTCTCTGTTACAAGAGTACAACCTGTCGGAGAGACGAGATACAAAAGTAATTATGATTCTGTTAGTGTAACCTTCAGTGAAGATATGATAAGTCTTCAAAAAATAGAAGATGTTTCAGGTAATTATTATTTTAACTTTAATGTTGATGTAAAAGGCAGTTATAGATGGGTATCTACTAAAGAGCTTGCTTTTTATCCTGATAAACCATTTCCCAGTGCTACAGAAATAACTGTAACTGTGCCAAATGGAATTAAAAGTGAAGTTACAGGAAATACTTTGGCAAAAGATTACACTTTTAGCTTTAATACAAACGTCCTGTAGTAGTAAAAAGCTCTCCCTATGATGCACAAAAAGATATTTCTACAAAAACAGATATAGTTATTTATTTTAACATACCAATACTTCTTCGCGATGTACGTAATGCGGTAGTGCTTACAGAAAATAAAAAAGAATATAGAGTTTACAGTACGAAATGCCAAACCAATGATTTGAGAAATTGGGAAATTTCAGATTATAGTCTGGATAGTGTATTTGTTGTGAGTTCCAAAATACCATATAAAAAAGACTCTAAAATAGAGCTTACTGTTGATCAAAATTTGAAAGCATCTGTCGGAAATCTAACAATGCATAGCTCAAAATCTATATATTTTACAACACATCAAGAAATTAATATCACAAGTGAAAAATCAATCGGTTACAGCAAGTTATTATCCTGATGTTCCTAAAATCCTTTTACAACAAGTGTAGATTATAGTGAATTAATAAACAATATAGAAATAGCTCCTGATGTAAAACTTCCGAGTAAAGAAGAGCTTGAAAATTATAATTGGCAGTCAAAACTTTCTCTCCTCTATAGCATAAGATTTAATCCAAGAACAAAATACACCATAAAAATAAAAAAAGGCTTAAAAGATATGGGGTCAAATTCTTAAACAATGACTATATTATGACTCTTCAAGGTTGGGATTAATAATCCTAATTTATCAATGCCGACAGGGTTTGGTATTGTTGAAAGCTATGAAAAAAAATATCTGCCTTTAAAATGTAATAAATCCCAATACTGTTACAATTAAAAGCAGAGTCTTAAAATATGATGATATTATTCTTTTCTATTTTTATCAAAATCGGTATATGGAAATGATAATGTTAGAAACTCATATTACAAAAAAAGATATTTAACTTCCTACACATCAACGAATAAATTTTTTGCCTGATGTTGTAGCCAATAAGTACACATTATAATCCTTTAAAACTTAATGATTATCTTGAAAAGAATAAATATGGTTTTGTATCTCTGCAAGCTCAAACAAGATTGGGTTATAAAAATGAAAATGAATCCATTTTGAACTCATACATACAAGTAAAACATCTATGGGTATAACAGGCAAGTTTTCTGGAGATTCCAACACTATACTTGTCACAGATTTAAAAACAGGTAATCCCATAGAAAATGTAGATATAGAAAAGAGACAATTATAATAGAGTGCTACAAAAAGCAAAAACGATAAAAAACGGTATAGCAATAACAAGGGCTATGCTCAACTTGGAATAAAAAAAGAAAGTAAATGGGAGATACCCTCGCCAATGGGTTTTAGCAAAAAATGGCGAAGACTATGCTTTTATAAACAGCGACTGGGGAACGGGAATAAGCCCTTGGAGAATGGATATAGATTATAATTATTACGGAATGACAATACTTACACAGGAGCAATGTTTACGGAACGCGGTATATATAAACCTGGTGAAACTGTACATATAAAAGGGTGGTACGTAATGTAAAACTTGGTTTATGGGCAGTACCGAAAAAATCTTCTTGATAAAACAATAACTTATCATATAGAAAACTCTCGCGGTGAAGAGATTATAAAAGGTACAAATCAACATTCAATAATTTTGGTTCATATTTAATAGATGTAAAACTTCCTGATGATGCACCTACAGGTTATTATTCTGTAAGAGCAAGTTTTGACGGGGAGGATTATTCAATATATCAAAGTTTCAGAGTTGATGGATTTAAGCCATTAGAGTTTGAAGCAAGGCTTTGGGTAGAGGAAAAACCATATTACATAAAAGATACAATACTTTGCTAAAATAAGCGGTTGGTATTTATTATTCGGGGAGTCTATGGTATCAAACTCTCTAAACTATAATGTGTCAATAAGAGAGACAAGTTATACTCCTCCTGATAATACAGGTTTTAGATTTACTACATTAAGTTGGTATGAAATGAATACTACAATGATTATTATTCTACTATAGCTTCGGGAATGGCTGAATTTGAACTTACAAGGTGAATATGAAATTAAACCGAAAATAGAATCAAGTAGGTCTCTTCAAGCAGCATACGTAAATATAGAGGCAACTATTAAAGGTGAAGACAGTCAACAAGTAAGCTCAAGCAAAACTGTTTTATTTCACGGAAGTGATTATTATCTCGGTATTAAAAAGAGCGGGATACTTCATAGAACAAAACAAAGAAAATCAAGTAGAAATAGTAGCTGTGTGATATAGACGGAAAAAGACTAAAAGGACAAGATTTTGAAGTTATTTTGACAAGAAGATATTGGGAATCGGTAAAACGAGCTGTAAACAGGAGGGCGTTTTGAATGGGAAACAAAACAGATAGACGAAGAGATAACAAATACTAAAATAAAAACAACAGATAATCCATATATAGTTAAGTTTACTCCGAAAGATTCAGGGCTTTATTTTGTAAGCGTGAGAGGACGCGACAAACAAGACCGAAGAGTTGCCGCAGATGAGTATATGTATGTTTTTAGGTGGGGCTATGTACCTTGGGCTATGTATGATGATGACCTACTTGAAATGATAGCGGAAAAAGATGAATACAAGCCGGGCGAGACTGCAAGAATAATGATTAAATCTCCTTTTGAAGAGGCTACTGCATTTGTAACTGTTGAAAGAGAATTCGTTATAGATTCTTTTGTTACAAATATTAAAGGAAGCACTGCTGTTATTGACATACCTATAAAAAATGAATCTTCCTCCGAATATTTATGTTGGAACAGTTTTTAATAAAAGGAAGAGTTGAAGATAAAAGCTATACAAATTAACGAAAGCGATGACGGGAAACCTGGCTTTAAGATTGGCTATTCTTCACTTTCTGTTTCTCCGAATGAAAAGAAGTTAAATGTTGAAATAAAAAAATCACATTCCGAAAGAGAGCCGGGTGAACCTTTAACTGTAGATTTACTTGTACTCGACAATAGCGGGAAAGCCGTAGAAAGCGAGGTAATGTTTAGTGTGGCAGATATTGGAGTGTTAAACTTAATAGGCTAACGAACTCCAAACTGGTTTTAATACATTCTACGGAAAAAGAGCTTTAAATGTTTATAACAGTGATTCAAGACTTCATTTAATAGGTCAAAGGAAATTATGGTGAGAAAGGAGAAGCACCTGGCGGAGACGGTGAAATGTATAGTGCTATGAAATCTATGGCAAATGAACAAGCTGCTATGGATGAGTTTAGTATAAGAAAAAACTTTTTATCAACTGCCTACTATAGCGGACAGCTTAAAACAGACAAATACGGAAAAGCGACAGTAACATTTAATCTGCCTGATAATCTAACATCTTTTAGAAATATGGCTTCAGCAATTGACACAAACGGAAACTTTGGAGCCGCCGATGACATTGTTACAGTCAAAAAAAATATTATGCTTCTTCCGACAATGCCCTGAGTTTTGCTATGATAGAAGATAAGTTTATGGCGGGAGCTACGCTATATAACTATTCAAGTGAAGATCTTGAAATAAAAGTAGAGGCTATAGTGTCAAACCTAACATTAGAAAAAAATCAAAAATAGTAAAAGTGAAAAAAAGGTGAAAATGCCGATGTTTCGCTTTAATATAACGGCAGATAAACTCGGAGAGGCAAAAATTACAATACTTGCATCAGCAAAAAAAAAAA
>JAJTWR010000089.1:0-18667 GCA_021613335.1 Whitmania pigra
GCAACGCCGTGACCGTCGTCGACGCTGAATCCGAACATCTCGGCACAGCGACGGTGCAGGCATTTGAGACCGAGGGGCTGATCGGCACCGAAGCGGCGCCCGCCGTGCTGGCCTATCTCTTCCACCGGATCGAAGACCGGCTCGACGGCTCGCCAACGCTGCTGATCATCGACGAGGGCTGGCCGCTCAACGATGAGGGCTTCTCCGGCCAGATCCGCGAATGGCTGAAGACGCTGAGGAAGAAGAACGCCAGCATCGTCTTCGCCACGCAGTCGCTCAGCGACATCGACGGCAGTTCCATCGCGCCCGCGATCATCGAGAGCTGCCAGACCCGGCTGCTGCTGCCGAACGAGCGCGCCATCGAGCCGCAGATCACCGCCATCTATCGGCGCTTTGGTCTCAACGACCGCCAGATCGAGATCCTCGCACGGGCGATGCCCAAGCGCGATTACTATTGCCAGTCGCGCCGCGGCAACCGGCTTTTCGAGCTGGGCCTGTCGAAAGTGGCGCTGGCGCTGTGCGCCGCATCCTCCAAGACCGATCAGGCCGCCATCGCCGCCATCATGGCCGAACACGGCGCGGACGGCTTTCTCGACGCCTGGCTGCGCCGCCGCGGCGTCGGCTGGGCCGCCGATCTCATTGCCAACCTCATCAACATGGAGAAACCCCACTGAAACTGCGCCGTCCGCGCGCGGCGTTGCTTGCCGCGTCCATCCTGTCCGTCCCGCTGGCCCTGTCGCCGGTCATCACGGCGCCGGCCTACGCCATTGTCGTGTTCGACCCGTCGAACTATGCGCAGAACGTCATCCAGGCGGCCCGCGCGCTTCAGCAGATCACCAACCAGATCACCTCGCTTCAGAACGAAGCGCAGATGCTCATCAACCAGGCGAAGAATCTGGCAAGCCTGCCGATCTCCTCGCTCCAGCAAACCCAGCAGTCGGTCCAGAAGACGCAGCAGCTTCTGCAACAGGCGCAGAACATCGCCTATGACGTGAAGCAGATCGATCAGGTCTTTTCCCAGAAATACGCCACGTCAGCCTCAGCGCGACGGACAAGCCAGCTTGTCGCGCGACGCCCGCTCGCGCTGGCAGAACACGGTCGGCGGCCTTCAGGACGCGGTGAAGGTGCAAACCACCGTCGTCGGCAATATCGACACCAACCACACGGAGATGTCGCGGCTGGTCCGGGCCAGTCAGGGCGCGACCGGCGCGCTTCAGGCGACGCAGGCCGGCAATCAGCTCCTCGCGCTTCATGCCCAGCAACTCGCCGATCTCACCGCCGTCGTGGCGGCGAACGGCCGGGCGCAGGCGCTGACCGACGCCGAACGCGCCGCCGCCGCCGAACAGGGCCGTGAGCAGCGCCGCCGCTTCCTGACACCGGGCGCGGGCTATCAGCCCGGCAATGCCCGGATGTTCCCGAATAGCGGCAATTGAGGGGAGCGACGCCATGGACGGCCCCATGAATGGCAAAGCGCTCGCCCGCCTCAGTGCCGTCGTCTTCGTCGGCGTCGCCATCACCGCCACCGCGATTGAGATGACGCGCAAGCCCGAAGAACCGGAGGTTCGCATCCTCCGGTCCGACCTCGATACGCAAACCGCCCCGTCGCGGCCGACGCTGCGTCGCTGCCGCGACATGGGCGAGCCCGCGACCCGCGATCCAGCCTGTCTGAAGGCATGGGCCGAGAACCGCGACCATTTCCTGAAACAGGGCAGCGAGACCAGCACCCCGGCCACCGATGTGCCGCGAGCGCCAACGACGCTGTTCCCGTCCGCGCCGGCGGAAGACCCGATCCGTAAGGAATCTGCTCCGGCCGATATGCCCACCGAGCCGGAGGCGCGCTGACCATGCAGGGCACCGGCGTCATCGATCATTTCCTCAAGGTCTTTACCCGCTACATCGACGGCGGTTTCGGCCTGCTGTCTGGCGAGGTGGCCTTCATCGCGACGACGCTCATCGTCACGCGACGTAGTGCTGGCGGCACTCTTCTGGTCGTGGGGCGCGGACGAGGACATCATCGCCCGGCTGGTGAAGAAGACCCTGTTCGTCGGCGTCTTCGCCTACATCATCGGTAACTGGAACAATCTTGCCCGCATCGTCTTCGAGAGTTTCGCCGGCCTCGGCCTGAAAGCCAGCGGCACCGGCTTCTCGGTCTCCGAGCTGATGCGCCCCGGCAAGGTTCGGCCAGCGCCGCATCCTGCTGGTCTGGAACCGGCTGATCTTCCCGAACGGCCGCTCGATCGTGCTGGAGCGCCACCCGGCGTCGACACCCAAGGCTATGCCGGTCTTGAGGATGGCGTCGATTATCATTGGGGTGAGTTTGTTCAAGGCGGCTACGCTTTCAACACTGCTCAGCGTCGGCGCGCAGGCCGGTTCGTCCGGCAACGACAGCGACATCGTGCAGGCTCTGCGTCAAGGCGCGTCACAGAGCATCAACCAGACCGGCCAACAGGTCGTCACCGCCAGCTCGACATTGCCCCCACGCTCACCATCCGGCCGGCTTTCCCGTCCGCGTCATCGTCACCCGCGATCTCGTTCTCGAACCTTACGGGAGCAACGCCATGAGCAAGCTCAAGCTCGGCCCCATCGCCGACGACAAGCCGGTCAAGGTCACGGTCGAACTTCCCGCCAGCCTGCATCGCGATCTCACGGCCTATGCCGCGATCCTCGCCCATGAGGCGGGGCAGTCGCCCGGCGATCCCGTCCGCCTGATCGTCCCCATGCTGGAGCGGTTCATGGCGACGGATCGAGCTTTTGCGAAGGCGCGGCGGACGACGAGCGCCGACCATTGAGGGGGTGCTTATTCCGCGACATGAAACGCCCCCGTAGAGAACGATCCCGCAGACCGGCGCCGATGATCCTTCCCGACGATCTCTACGACTATCCCGACGATCGTCCGCCTCGCTCTGGATTGCACGGTCTCAACGACGACGGCTCCGCCGAGGATCATATCGCCGTGCTCGACGATTGGCCCGACAGCGTTCCCGTGACCGAAGCCGAGGCCGATATCTTCGACCGGTATTTAGGTGATGTCCTCGACCGTCTGTTCAGCGCTCCCACCGCCGACCATCCAAATCCGGCCTTGCCGTCATTAACATCAGGTATTAACAATAAGCCATGAGCGAGGATCGTGACCCGAGCCTCGATACGCTGCTGGACCTTCATGGTCAGGTTCTCGTCGTCGATCCCGAGGACGGTCATTGGGTGAAGTTCGTTGTCACCCGCGTCCCGGTTTCGTCGGAAAAGCCACATGGCCTCGGTTACTCGCTCACGCTTCACGGGCCTTCGGGTGAACGGCTGGTTGGGTTCGATAATGCCCATCCGGTCGGTCGTCAGAAGAAGGGCGAGCCCCAGGATCATCGCCACCGGCTCCAGACCGTGAAGTCTTACGCCTACGAGGATGCGGCCACGCTGCTGGCCGACTTCTGGCAGGTGGTGGACGCGGTGCTGAAGGAACGAGGCGTGTTATGACCACACTGAAGATCGGGATTGCCGACTATGACGAGATGAAAGCCCGCACGTTGCGGATTGCGCGCGGCGAGGAGAAGCCGTCGGCAGACGATCCCAAGGTGTGGTTCACCTCGACCGAATCCTTCGCTCAGGTCCTTTCCAGCGGGAACCGCGAGCTGCTGCGCGTGATTCACGAACAAGCTCCCGGATCGCTGGAGGAGCTGGCGCAGATTACCGGACGTGCAAAATCCAGCCTGTCGCGCACCCTCAAGACCATGGCGAGCTATGGTCTCGTCAGCATGGAGCCAGGCCAGGGCCGGAAACTCATGCCGAAGGTGCTGTACGATCGGGTAGCGCTCGAACTGCCCATCCTCGAACGTCGCAAGCGAAGGGAGGCCGCGCATGAACATGCAATCTTCCCTACGTCGCGCAGCCCGCCGCTCTCTATCTCCGTGTCTCGACCACCCGCCAGGCCAAACATGACGTGTCCATTCCCGATCAGCGCAAGCAGGGCGAAGCCTATTGCGCGACGCGCGGCTACGATCTGGTCGAGACCTTCGTCGAGGCGGATGCTTCCGCCACCAATGATCGCCGTCCGGAATTCCAAACGCATGATCGAAGCCGGCACGACCAAACCGGCCCCCTTCGACGTCGTGGTAGTCCATAGCTTCTCGCGCTTCTTTCGCGATCATTTCGAGCTGGAGTTCTATGTCCGCAAGCTCGCCAAGAACGGCGTAAAGCTCGTCTCCATCACGTAGGAGATGGGTGACGATCCGATGCACGTCATGATGCGCCAGATCATGGCGCTATTCGATGAATACCAGTCGAAGGAAAACGCCAAGCACGTCCTGTGCGCCATGAATGAAAATGCGAGGCAGGGCTTCTGGAACGGCGCGCGGCCGCCGATCGGCTATCGCATCATCGCGGCCGAACAGCGAGGATCGAAGACCAAGAAGAAACTGGAGATCGATCCACTGAACGCGGAAACGGTTCGGCTCATTTATCGCCTGTTCCTTGAAGGCCATCGCAACCTATCTGAACGACCGCCGAATATTCACCCGTGACGGCGGGAAATGGGGGCTGGCGCAGATTCATGCCATCCTGACCCGCACGACCTATATCGGCGAGCACCGGTTCAATACGCGCTTCTTCAAGAACCGCGAGAAGAAGCCGGAGAGCCAAGTGGCGATCATGGTCGTGCCGCCACTGATCGAGCGTGACACGTTCGACGCCGTTCAGGCGTGTCTTAAATCCCGCAATCCCATGGTGGTGGCCCGCACGGGTGACGAGCGGCCCGACGCTGCGCACCGGCAAAGGCAGCGCTGGCGGCATGTACCGCTATTACACGTGCTCGACCAAGGCCCGGCAGGGCAAGGCGGGTTGCGAAGGTCGCTCGATCCCGATGGACAAGCTCGACCATCTCGTGGCAGATCATCTGGAAGAACGCCTGCTCCAGCCCGAACGCCTCAAGACGATTCTGGCGAGCCTTCTCGATCGGCGTCAGGAGCGCACCGAACGCCGCCGCGAACATCTGGCGGAACTGAACCGGCGAATCACGGAAACCGATCAGCGCCTCAACCGGCTCTACGACGCGATCGAATCAGGCGTCGCGGCGTTGGATGATACGGGTTTGAAAGACCGGATAGCGAACCTGAAGGCAATCAGGGATCAAGCAACGGTCGATGCCGAACGCATTCAGGTGACATTCGAAGGGGCGGAACACGATGCGATCACGCCGGACATGATCGGCGAACTCTCCATCGCAGCACGCGAAGGCCTGCGGATGGAAGGGGGCGACTATCGGCGGGATCACCTGCGCGCCTTCGCTCAGCGCGTCGAGGTCGCAGACGACGAGGTCCGCATCATGGGATCGAGATCGGAACTGCTACAGAGCTTGGTAGCCGCTTCCAGCGTGGAATCGGCGGCGAACGGCGTTCGCAGTTCTGTACTGAAATGGCGCACCCTACAGGATTCGAACCTGTGGCCTACCGCTTAGAAGGCGGTTGCTCTATCCAGCTGAGCTAAGGGTGCTTGCGACCAATCAATACCGAATGCGTTCGGGCCGAAAATTATCGGCATAGCTCTTTATCCGCATGACCGGCCGATTAGGTTCGAGAACAACCGGGCTCAGCCCTTGGCGCGCGGCATAGGCAATGGCGTCATCCTTCATGGCAAAGGCCAGCCTTACCTGGCTCTGGGTATCCTCGCTGCCAACCCAGCCCATCAAAGGTTCCGGCAGGCGCGCTGCCGATTGCTCATATTCTAAAACCCACACTCCGCTCCGCCCCCGCCCGGATTGCATCGCACTTCTGGCGGGTTGGTAAATACGGACATTTTCCGACATAGACAAGCTCCAAAACCCCATCACATGGCTTGGTCGGGGCGAGAGGATTCGAACCTCCGACATCCTGCTCCCAAAGCAGGCGCTCTACCAGGCTGAGCCACGCCCCGACATCCGTCATATTGCCGGAAGCTAGCAGATTCGCTTTGGTTTTCAACAATGAATGCGCTCGATAGCCAAAGTTCGGCCAGAAAATGTCTTCCCGTCACAGCGATTGAAAGATTCTCTAGGCAGAATGTTTCCCCTCGCCAGAAGGCAGGTAGACTTCGCCTTCATGATGCGGTAGATCCGCTTCCGGTTTGCTGGAGAGCGGCCATCAGCACGGGCTTTTCGCCGAAAATGGGCCCAGATGAAGATCGGCCCAGATACGGATATAGCCCCAGTTCGATTGCTCTTTGATCACGGCTTCGATCTCTGTGATCAGATCGGCCTGCGGCAAGGGCGGTCGACCCCTCCGCTTCCGGGGTTTTCCGGCCAGACGGGCCAGAACATTCGAGCGGGTAACCCCGGTGGCGTCACAGATGACCGTCATGGGGTATCGTTCCGGACAATCGGAAGCGACAGCGAGCGCAACATCTGTTTTTTTTGAGCCCGTGGCGTGGTCGAGCGCCTCCTTCAGGATCTTGGCTTCCATCGTTTTCTTGCCCAGAAGGCGCTGCAACTCCCGAACCTGATCTGCCAGCGCCTTGCAGGCCGAAGCGGGGACAACAGGCTCTTCCGCAGCCGTGGCCATCAACGCGCCATCATTCGCCAGACGACGCCAGGAAAAGAGCTGGTTCGGCGCAATTCCATGTCGACGCGCCACGTGGCTCACCGTCATGCCGGGCTCCATCGTTTCCGCGATGATAGCCAGCTGCTCGGTCGGCGCCGCCGCCGCCGGCGTTCAGGTCCGCGCAGGACCTCACTCTTCGGATTGTGATCAGCCATAATCACGACATTACTCCTACCTCTTAGCGAAGCGGGGGACCCTGTCCGGAAACTTTGGGGCTATTTCACTGGGATGGCGCAGCGTTTTTTTATAGGTAACATTCATGCGTCGCAAGGCATGACCAATACCCTTCCCGCTGCCCCCAAGACGTTTTGCGCGTTCCGACCGATAGGCGTCAGGATATCCCCGACCATCCCGAGCCAACGCGATCCTGTCGATCTTCGTTGCAGGTTTGTGGCGCGTACGGTGAGGCTCAAGGCGTTTCAGCCACCTCGCAACCTTTGCTGCTCCAACGCAAAACCCCGCCGCAACCGCAGCGATCGTAAGGCGCTCCTTCTCACCAACGGACAGAACCTGGCGACGAAAATCTTATGATCTTGTATATGCTCATTTTATACGATCTTAGCTATATGTCTTGTCATGGGCATCGAGGATGCCGATCGCGGCCTTTCAGTCTAGCCAGGCAACAAAGCCTGCCTCTTTGGCCAAACCAACCCCAGCGCAAGACGGACGCTTACGATCGTGCCTGCCGGAAAAACGCTTCATTCCGCGTGAGCGCGAAAAAAATATTGCCCAGCCCTTCATCGCAGGAACAAAATTACACCTCCCTCACATAGGTTCCCGGCGCATCGCATAACGGCGGGTAGTCTTTCTCGATCGCGCCCATGCCAGGCGGTGCGATTTTTTCTGAATCATGCTTGACCAGCCATTCTTCCCAGGACAGCCACCACGACCCCTGGCGTATCGGGGTGCGCTCCTGCCATTCCTGCGGGGCGACATGCTTATCGATTTCCTGAATTCAGAGATTTGATAATGACGCTTTCGATGGCTCGGCTCGCTGACAATGCCGGCATTATGACCGCCATTGGTCAGCACGAAGGTGATATCGGTATCGCAAGAGCAGTTGCAGCTTATAGACCGATTTCCACGGCGCCACATGATCCTTGTCGGTAGCAACCGAGAAGATCGGCACTCGGATATCGGTGATGGCGATCGGGCGGTCGAAAACTTTGTAGCGTCCGCCGGCAAGGTCGTTGTTTAAAAAAACAACCGACGCAGATATTCGCTATGCATGCGATAGGGATGCGGGTAGCGTCCTTGTTCCAGGCCATCAAATCGGAATCGACCTCGTCTTCGCCCAGCATGTAGCGGCGAACCATCATCGACCACAGAAGATCGTTGGAGCGCAGGAGTTGAAAGGCGCCGGTCATCTGCCTGGTGTCCAGCCCGCCTGCCGCCCACATCATATCCTCCACCAAGGTGACCTGCTCCTCATCGATGAACAGCATCAACTCGCCGGCCTCGGTGAAATCGGTCTGGGTGGTAAACAGCGTCAAGCTGCCTAAGCGGCGATCGTTGTCGCGCGCCATGGCGGCGGCGGCGATCACCGACAAGGTGCCGCCGATACAATAGCCGGTCAGATGGACTTTGCGATCCGGGACGATGGCGTTTACCGCATCGATCGCCCCTAGCACGCCAAGGCGAACATAATCGTCCATGCCCAAATCGCGATCTTGCGGTCCTGGATTATGCCAGGACACCATGAAGACCGTATGGCCACGATCGACCAGGAATTTCACCAGCGAATTGTGCGGCGACAGATCGAGAATATAATATTTCATGATCCAGGCCGGCGCAATCAACACCGGTTCGGCGTAAACGCTATCGGTGGTTGGCGAATATTGGATCAGCTCGATAAGGCGGTTACGAAACACCACCTTGCCGGGCGTGACGGCAACATGCTTGCCGACGACGAAATCCTTCGAGAGCGTCTCCTTGCTGCCGGCGATTGTCCGCTTTTGATCGGCGATCAGATTGGCCAAGCCGCGGGTGAAATTGGCCCCGCCCTGGGATAGCGCCGCTTTCAAGATCTCGGGATTGGTGAGCGGAAAATTGGTCGGCGAGAACATATCCAGCAATTGCCGGGCGGTGAAACTGGTTACGGTCTGGTTATGCCGACTCACCCCCCGAATGCCGGTGGTGGCGTAATGCCACCATTGCTCGACCATCAAGAAGGATTGCGAAATCATATTGAAGGGGTATTTCTGCCATTCCGGGCTGGAAAAACGCCGATCTTGCGGCAACGGCCGGATGAACGGCTCGCTCTCGCCCCCCGTCATCATCGGCAGGCTATGCATCAGAAAACTCAAGCCCTTGGCGGTGGCATTGAGCATCAGTTCGCTTTGCTTACCCGGCGAACTTGCCAGATGGATCAGCCAATCGAGCGCTGCGCTGGTCAGAGCGGTCTGAGACAGCCCGTTCATCATCTGAGCCTGAATCGCCCGCAATTGCCGGTCGGCATTCTCCGCTAAGGTTCCGACATGGTGAAAATTGATCATGACGTCACATCCCTGCATTACCAAGAGCCGATCAAGCGTCTTTTGCCCTCGCCAACAGCGCGCGGGTATGGTGGGCGATCATCTTTTCCTCATCAGTTGGAATCACCCAAACGCCAACCCTACTGGCCGGGGTAGAGATTTTTCGATCGTTGACCGCATTGGCCGCCGCGTCCAACTCCACCCCCATCCAGCTTGCGCTCCGGCAAACGCGAGAGCGAATCTCAGCTGCATGTTCGCCTATTCCGGCGGTAAATACCAGCGCATCCAGACCTCCTTGAACAGCGGCCAGCCTACCCAATTCACAGTTGATTCGATAGCAATAAAATTCAATCGCCTCTGCCGCAGCCGGCGCCGGGCTGGCCAGCAGCTCCCTCATATCGGAGCTTACGCCGGACATGCCTTTCAATCCCGATTGCTTATAGAGCAGGTCGGTCAACTGACTGGCGTTCATGCCCTTTTCATCCATCAGATAGAGCAGGACGCCAGGATCGATGGCGCCGATGCGCGTTCCCATCGGCAGGCCATCGATGGCGGTGAAGCCCATGGTCGAATCGAGACTGCGGCCGTTTTCGATCGCGCACATGCTCGAGCCGTTGCCGAGATGGGCGACAACCACCCGACCGCTCGCCGCGACCGGGTCGAGCTTGGCCAATGCCTGGATGACATATTCATAAGACAGGCCGTGGAAACCGTAGCGGCGCACACCTTCCTGGAGCAGCCAGCGCGGCAGCGCGAACAGATCGGCAACCGGCAGATGGGTGCGGTGAAAGGCGGTATCGAAGCAAGCGACCTGCTTCAGCCTGGGGTAATTGGCGGCGATTGCCTTGATCACGGCGAGATTGTGCGGCTGGTGCAACGGGGCAAGCGGGATGAGTTTTTCTAAATTGGCGACGAGAGCGTCGTCGACCAGCGCTGGAGCCGCGTAATCGAGGCCGCCATGGACCACGCGGTGTCCGACGGCGGCCAACCGCTGGCCTTCCGGCGTGCTTTCAACCCAACGTAGGATTTCGCTGAAAGCCAAGGCATGGCAGACGGCGCTTTCATCGGCATAGCTATGCTCCTCGATCGGCTCGCCGGCAGCCGTCAGGGCATGGAATTGCGCACGGGCGCCGATGCCTTCGACTTGTCCTTTGTAGAGCAGAACAGGATCGCGGTCTCGTCCGCTTTGATGGAACAGCGAAAATTTGATGCTGGAAGATCCGGCATTGACGACCAGCAGGTCTGTGTTGGGCATGGTTCAGCTTCCTTTGGCGGCCAGCTTGGCGCGGCGAGCTTCGGCGAGCAGCACGGCGACAGCGCAGGAGGCGATGCGGGTGCGCACATTATCGGCTCGGCTGGTGAGAATGATCGGCACGCGCGCGCCAAGCACGATGCCAGCGCTATCGGCGCCGGCGAGCAAAGATAATTGCTTGGCCAGCATGTTGCCGGCTTCCAGATCGGGGACCAGCAGAATATCGGCTTGCCGGCAACGGGGCTGACGATTTGCTTGGTGCGCGCCGCTTCCATGCTGACAGCATTGTCGAAGGCCAGCGGACCGTCCAAAATAGCGCCGGTGATTTGGCCGCGATCCGCCATTTTGCACAAGGCGGCGGCATCGAGGGTGGAGGGCATTTTGGAATTGACGGTCTCGACCGCCGCCAGAATAGCAACTTTGGGCAGATCGATGCCTAACGCATGGGCCAAATCGATGGCGTTTTGGACGATATCGCGCTTTTCATCCAGCGACGGAGTGATATTGACGGCAGCGTCGGTGATCAGGATGGTTCGCGGATAGGATTCGACGTTCATCACAAAGACATGGCTGATGCGGCGATCGGTGCGCAGGCCGATGTCGCGCCGCGTCACTTCATGCATCAACTCATCGGTATGCAGGCTACCTTTCATCAACGCTTCGGCCTCGCCGGCCCGCGCTATAGCAACGGCAGCTTCCGCCGCAGCGTGGCTATGTTCGGTCGATACCAGGCGATAAGGGCCGAGATCGACCGATTTGCTCGCCGCCACCGCTCGAATTCTGCTTTCCGGTCCGATCAGGATAGGCTCGATCATCCCGGCGCGCGCCGCTTCCACGGCTCCCATCAGCGAATCGTCGTCGCACGGATGCACCACCGCCGTGCGCGCCGGCTGCAATTTCGCGCACATGGCCATCATCCGCCGATAGCCGGCATGGTGGTCCAGCCTTGACCTCAGGCAAAGCGACTTCATCGTAGACCAGCTTATCCCTCGGCGCGATGATTTCCGCCGTGCCGGTGATGACTTCTTTTCCATCCTGATTACGGCAAACACAGTCGAACGTGACGGTGCGGCGCATCTCCTGCTTGGCGCGCGCCGTGACCGTGACCGTGATCGTGTCGCCCAACCCCACCGGCCGGACGAATTTCAAGTCTTGGGCAAGATAAATGGTGCCGGCGCCTGGAAGTCGCGTGCCCAGCACCGACGAAATCAGCGAGCCCCCCCACATACCGTGACCGACGACCCGGTGAAATTGACTTTTTTTGGCAAGCTCAATATCCAGTAAAACAGGGTTCGTATCGCCGGAGATGCTGGCGAATAACTCTAAATCCCGTTGAGTCAGAGTTCGTATCAAACTGGCGGAATCGCCGATTTGAATTTCATCGTAGGTTTTGTTTTCCATATCTTTGAACCCAAACTTTCTGTAATATTTCGGTAAATTTTCCCGCGCTTCCAAGTGGAACAACGGGAGGGTATCGAATGAGGGGCAGTTCTTGCAAGATGACAATCTCAAACCCATCTATTCGGGATATGGCGGTCCCGATCAGCGCGCAACCGAATCTACTCTTGATTATTGCATTGGGGCAAAAAAACAGCGGATGTTGGGATCGCGCAATGGTGCTATCATAGGTTGATGCCAAAGGAGTTGGCTATGACAATGAGCACGACAGAGCAAGCCCGGCAGAAAGCCATCGAGGCTGAGCAGATCAAATCTTTGGTTTCCGGCGCTGAAAAAAGCATCGCTCATTTGGAGGAACAAGCCATCAGGGCAATGGCGGTCTGGTAACCGTTCGCGCCCGGCAAATTCTTGAAAGGCTTGCCGATCCGCGTATCCCGATGGAGGTGCGTCGGCGTTGTTCGGACAAGCTGAAGGTCATTCAGCGCGAAGCCTATGAGAAGGATGTCGATACGATTCTGGAGCATGCCATTACCGAGGCGCGCGGTGGCGATCAAGGTCGAAAAAAGGACATGATGAGAAAAGGTCGCGACGCTTTCGTTGCGGCGATGCGCCTTGGCTCCGGCGAGGAATTCAAGCGTCTGGTTCGGATGAAAATGGACATCATCATGACCACCACCGGCCACGGTCCAATCGGAAGGAGCCAAGCGCGATATCGACGAGCCAGACACGGGCCATGAGCCGACCGAGAAGGAAAAGATGCGGCGCTTCATTCGCTTTCGCGATCCGGTGCTGCTGGTTGCCATCAATGGTTCAAACAAATACGAAACGATCGACTGGTCGCTCGCCGGCTTGCGGGTGCGCGACTATCCAAAAGCAATTCGAGTTGGCACCCCGTTGCCGATCACCGTTACGCTGGAGGAGGGCGGCAAGCTGGCCATCCCGCTGAATGCCGTTGTCGTACGCTATAATCCGACAGGCGGAAAATTGGGGGTCAAATTCACCTCGCCGACCTCGGCCATGCTTCCCTTGATGAAAACGGTTGCAGGAATTGGAAATCGAGCCGGCGCCGCTCTGATGGCGCCCGGCAAGGTTAAATCTGCTTAATTCGGCCAACGGCCGCTTTTCACGGCGGCTTGGCTTGTCTACGATCCGGAAAGAGTCCTGAAGGATTGTGGATTATGCGTGGTGCGATCATTTTTTTGCTGGCGGTTGCTGTCGCTGGCTGCCAGACGGTGCAAAACAAGGCCGGTTCGCCGACCGTTTATCAGGACCCCGCTTCGCCTGGCGCTGTGCGCGGCGTTGGGGTGGAAAGCCAGGATCTGATCGGCATGACCGATCAGATGCTGCGCGACATGCTGGCTGAACCACGGCTTGGCAATGCCGCCATCCCGCCCAATGTGATCATCGATGGCGAGTATTTTTTCAACGAAAGCTCGTCCCGCATCAATAAAAACACCATCACGGATCGCTTGCGCATCAGCTTGCAGCGTTCGGCGCAGGGGCGGATGAATTTCGTTGGCCGTCACTATGCGCAAATGGTGGAGACCGAGCGTAAACTAAAGCGGCAGGGCATCGTCGATGCCGCCAGGAATCCCAAGGCGCCAGCCCCCAAGGGCGGCGATTACCGGCTTGGCGGGCGTATCACCTCGATCGACAGTCGAGATGCCTGGACCGGCATGGTCAGCCGCTTCACCCAGATAGCTTTCGAAATGGTCGATCTCGAAAGCGGCGAAATCATCTGGAGCAATTTGTACGAACTCTCAAAGCGGCGGCCGACGATGTCGTCTATCGCTAAGGGCGGGCTGCCGCTCGCGGCCCTGCTCGCGCTGGCGGGTTGCAAGACGGTGGCGGAAAGGGAGCAAGCGGTCAAACCGGAAGTGGCTCTGGCCTATTTGGCGGATAAACCCGTCGATCTGCACCCGCATTTCTATGTCGCCTTGTCGCAGGGGCAGCGCAATCAGGTGCTGAACGACATGCGCTTGGCGCTGGCCAGCTTGTCCATGAACGAGGATGCCTTGGCGGCGCAGTTGCTGGACGACGCGTTGACTCTGATCGAAACCATCTATGCCGATAATGAACAAGCGGCGGCGGCGCGCGGCGTTTTTTACCAGGGAAGCGGTCAAGGATTTCAAGGGCGAGCCCTATGAACGGGCGATGGCCTATTTTTACCGCGGCCTGCTGCATTTGAAGTCCGGCGATTTCGATGACGCCCGCGCCAGCTTCAAAGCCGGCTTCCTCCAGGATTCCTTTGCTGAGGAAGAACAATACGCCGCCGATTTCGCTCTGTTGCAATATCTGCAAGGCTGGGCGTCGCGCTGCCGGGGCAATAGCGTGACAGCGGAGGAAGATTTCCGCGCCTTCAAGGAGATCAGGGCTGATTTTCCGGCGCCAGACCCTGAGCACAATACGCTGTTGCTGCTGGAATCCGGCCAAGCCCCCTATAAATATGGCGATACCGACCCCGGTAGCAGTAAAAAGCGCTATCTGCGCTATAACCGTTATGGCGATGTCCCCGCGCCGCAGGTGAGTTACGAGGAAAAGCTGCCGGTAGCAGCGAAGAAAGGCAATCCAGCTTCCGCTACCGCGCAAACCCGGCTGCGAACCATCGAGGTTTGGCCGCTGGAAGATCTCTACTTTCAGGCCAGCACCCGCGGCGGTCGCGAGGTGGACCGCGTGCTGCAAGGCAAGGCGCAGTTCAAGGAAGCTGCCGGGGCTGTCGGCGCGATTGCCGGCCATGCCGGCGCCGCCCTTGTCGGGGCGGCGGTTGCCAGCGGCAACGATCGTGGAGCCGCCGCTGCCGGAGCGGTCATGCTGATCGCGCTGCTAGCCCATGCGGCGGCGCAGGCGACTGAACCCGATGCCGATACCCGCTATTGGGATAATCTGCCGGAACAAATCTTTGCTGGCACCGCCGCCTTGCCGCCGGATACGCTGAGCGTGAGCGTGCGCTATCTGGACAGTCATGGGCGGGAGGTGCGCCAGCTGACCAGCCCGGTTCACCGCGCTGGCGGTTGCAACCTCGTGTGGGCCCGCCATCTTGACGCCGTTCCGGCTAATCCGCGTGCGCCGTTCAGCACGAGCGAAGATATGATGAACCGTCCCGTCATCGTGCCGCAAGCCTCGCCGGCAAGGGCAAACCCTCCCGAGGTCGGGGCCAAACCGCCGCTTTCACCAACCGTCGGCCAAAGCGATAAGGTCTCTCGATCATGAAGCGCTTTCTCCTTGTCACGATCCTGCCGTCAGTCATCCTGATCGCGTCATGCACCCAGATCGAGGAACCGGCGCCGATCTGTGATATGAGCGCCATTTCCGCCCAACGCCGGTTGGTCGCCCTGCCGGCTTCCGTTCCGGGGGAAGCCTCGCCCTTGCTGGAAATGCCGCTCAATTCGGTATCGATCATCGACCACCGGGCGATCATGAAATTATTCGTCCGTTCGGTCGGCGCTCAGCGGACGCCGAGTGGAACCGTGCGGGTTAACAGTCAGATCGTTAATTGCACCGATTTTCCCCTGGCGCTGGAAATCCGAACCCAATTCATCGCCGAAGACCGGGCCAGCCCCGCCGAACCGGTCAGCGGCTGGAAACGGCTCTATCTGCCGGCGCGTTCGAGCGAGACCTACAGCGAATCGTCGATCAGCCGGCAGGCCGCCCGCCATTATCTGGTCGAGGTGAGGGAAAATCGATGAAGCATCCGGTTTTTCTTTACCGCCTTTTCTTGCTCGCCTTGCTGCCGCTCGTCTTGAGCAGCGCGGCTGGGGCGCAAACGGTCGGCGCGCCGATCCCGGAAGCAAGCGCGCCAGAGCCCGTTGCCCCGCCTGTACGCGATGACAGCGCGCCGATGACGCGCCCTGCCCAGTCTGCGGGGCGTTTCCAGCGTCAGGCGGCGGTTGACGGTTTTGCCGAAGCCTATCGCAGCCGGGGAAAACCGCGGATGGCGGTGTATTGGAACGATTCCCTGTCCCAGGCTTTCGGTCGCTGGACCTCCGACGCGCGCATGGTTCAGCGTTACGATTCGTCGCATTACGGTTCCGGTCAATCGGTCGTCGAATTTCAAAAGCGCGCGCGCCAAGAGACGCCGTTTGGCGGTTCCGATTCGTTCGACTGGGAGTTTCAAGACGGTTTTCTTGGCGCATTCTTGGAGGTTGGGGTTACTCTTCTCGATCGCGGCGCTATCGTCGAATTGACCGGGCTCGATCCGCGCAATCCGCTTTCCTCGCCCGAAGGCCGGGCTTTGAAAGCGCGCGCCGATTACCTGCTGGAAATTATCGCCACGGCCAGCCGGCAGGCCACCACCGGCTACGAATTGCGGGTGCGGATTTTGGATGTGCCAAGCGGCGCTATTCTGGCCATGGTCAATAGCCGCAGTCTGCCCGATTGGAACCGGTCGCCGGACGAAATCGAGCTTACCTCTGAAGGCTATCGTCTGCGCGACCTGGATGACGAAAGCTTCGGTCCGATCGAGGAACGGCGTTTCGTTGCCGGCCCGAACGGCTATGTCGAACGGCGCATGCCCCCGAGACCGTTTCGCGTCGGCGAATCTCTGGCGCACGCGACCATGTCAACCCTGATGCAGAAGTGGCGATGACCATGCGGTATGTTCTGTTGTCCGCTGGCTTGATGGTTTTCACGCTGGCCGGGTGTTCCAGGGATGAAGCGCCCCCCTTTTCCGATGAAGCGCCGCCGGTGAGCAGCAGCCGCTTGCCTTGGCCCGGAGTTACCCGCTATGCCCGCCCGCCAGCGGCTCAACCGGGCGAAAGCGCGGTCTTCGGTCAACCGCAACCTTACACATTGCTAACGCCCTTGGCGCGGTGACTGGCGTTATTCTGGGCCATCGGCAAGTCTGTGGCCGATCTTACTCCAGCCTTGATGTTTTTCTGCGCCCCGGCACTGTGCCAGCGCCCATCGTCGATATAAAGCTGAAATGGGATAAAGGGACTTTCACAATGAAACGACTGACGAAATTAGCGCTAGCGGTCGTTGCCGGCTTGAGTTCCAGCGCAACGGTCGCTCATGCGCAAAAATGGGATCTGCCCGCCGGTTACCCGCCGGTTACCCGCCGGCGAATTATCATTCCCAGACCTTGAGCAAATTCGCCGACGATGTCCGCGCGGCGACCGACGGTGCGCTGGACATCACGGTTCATGCCGGCGCTTCGCTGTTCAAAGCACCGGAAATAAAGCGCGCGGTGCAAACCGGCCAAGCTTAGATCGTCGAATTGCTGATGAGCGCATTGGAAAATGAAGATGCCGTGTTTGGCGTCGATAATCTGCCCTTTTTAGTGAGTAATCTTGTTCAGGCAAGAAAACTTGCCGATAGTTCACGCCCTCTTATTGAAAAACGTCTTGCCGCTCAGGGAATGCGCCTGTTCTATTGGGCGCCCTGGCCGATACGCTCAAGCGCGGCGAACATATCCGGGTCACCTTGATCGTTCAGCGTTTTTTCAGGTTTGGGACGCCGGTGGATCGAAGTGTGGTGTCTTGGCCTATCGGCTCTGATCGTTGGCGCCTTTGGTTTTTATTCCTGGAAAATGGTTGTGTGGTCCTATGACTATCATGACATCTCGCAGGCAGAGGATCGGCTGCCCTTGTGGATTCCCCAATTGACCATGGCGATTGGCGTTTCGGTTCTGCTGATCGGCCTCATCGACGAGCTGATTCAGGTTGGCAGCGGGCGCGCGGCGGCGGTCGGCGATGGCAGCCGCAGCGAATAGGGGAGCAGGCCGTGCATTCTTTAGAATTAATCGGCTTTCTGGTTGTACTGCTGCTCGCCATTTTGGCATCGGGTATCTGGATCGGCCTGGCTTTGCTTGGGGTTGGCTGGATTGGCATTGCCCTGTTCACCGGTCGGCCGGTGGGCGATTCGATGGTGACAACCATCTGGGGGGCGTCATCCAACTGGACCCTGACCGCCTTGCCGATGTTCATCTGGATGGGCGAGCTGCTCTTTCGCTCGCGTCTTTCGGCCGATATGTTCACCAGCCTTGCCCCTTGGATGGGGCGCTTACCGGGCCGGTTGCTGCACACCAATGTCATTGGCTGCGCGATTTTCGTCGCTGTCTCTGGTTCATCGGCGGCCACCTGCGTTACCATCGGCAGGATGACCGTCCCGGAATTGCGCAAGCGCGGCTATCCCGAAGCGATGGTGATCTGTGCGGTGCTGGGGTCGATCTATACCGGGATCGCCACCGCCACTGAAGCGGCTGGCGTCGGTGTGGTCGGCGCTCTAGCGCTGGCAGCCATCCAGGGCATGCTGACCCGGCGCATGTTCATCGACAGTCTGCTTGGCGCCACGCGCTTGTCATGCATGATTTCGTTGATTCTCGCGGGCGCTTCTTTTCTCACTCTCGCCATGGGATATACCGGCCTGCCGCGCGCGCTTGCCGAATGGATCGACGCGCAGAGCCTGTCGCCGGCCATGCTGATCGTGGCTTTGGCCTTGTTTTACATCATCCTGGGTTGCTTTCTCGATCGCATTTCCATGGTCGTGCTGACCATCGCGGTGGTGCTGCCAACGGTTGAGCGGGCCGGCTTCGATTTGGTGTGGTTTGGTATTTTTGTCGTGCTGGTCGTCGAGATGGCGCAAATCACCCCGCCGGTCGGCTTCAACCTGTTCGTGCTGCAAGGCATGACCGGACATCAGATCACCGATATCGCGAAAGTGACCCTGCCCTTTTTTATCGCCATGATCGTTGCCATTGCGCTGATCTTTGTCTTTCCCGAGATCGTTACCAGCCTGCCACGGCGGATGATGGGGCGGCGATTTAAGAAAAAACCTGAACTAAGCCTTGTAAAATACCGAAACTACAGTATTTTCTCTTCCAAGAGCGCTTTGCTCTTGGAAGAGGCGTGATGACGCAGCCAGCCCCTGCTCGTTTGCATTGGCGATCCCGTGCCGATCTGTGGTTCGGGGCGCTGTTTCTTGCTCTGACGGCGTTCGGGCTTGGGATGACGCCAGGGGGAAGCAATCAAACGCAGGCGCAAGCG
>JAJTWR010000094.1:0-18467 GCA_021613335.1 Whitmania pigra
AGACGACGACGTGTCGTCGGTGCCGTCAGCGTCATTGTCTTCGTCAGCACCGTCGTCTTCGTCATCATCACCAGCATCAGCATCATCATCATCGTTGAGCAAGGACGAGAATCCCTTTTCTTCTGAGGTCGAGTTGATAATGTCTAAGATTGCCTGCACCGGATTCAACTTGTACTGGAGCAGAAGTTCGTCGTGGTCGAGCTGGAAGGGGGAAAGAACAAACAAGAGAGCGGCTTAAAACGAGGTCGTCATCATCGGCACTTCGTCGTCATCATCGTCGTAGTCACTAATAGCACCATCAAAACCATCATTGGTAGAATCATCATCACTGTCATCATATTGTCATAATCATCAATGCAGCAAATTACCATCGCCATCATCACCCTCCTCACCATCATCATCATAATCACCATCATCAATGCCACCATCATCATCAATGCTACCAACCATCTTCCTCACCATCATCATCAATGCTACCAACCATCTTCCTCACCATCATCATCAATGCTACCAACCATCTTTATCTTGACCCGTTCCCTCTTTCTGATGAGTTCGTTGAGTAGCCTCACCCTCTCGAGTTCCTGCCTCAGCTTCTTCATCTGTCGAAATTCCTTCTTCTGTTCGTCGAATTCGTTGTCGACCTTTGACACCTGGGTTAAGACGGTTTTAACGGTAATGACAATTGAGGTAAATAAATCTTTCAAGGTTTTCAAATTTTGTTTACAAATTTGAACAATAATTAATCATAACGTGTGGACAATATTATGAAGATGGCAATGATGAAAGCCATTAATACCATTGTGGGACCTTCTTCACTTAAATGGTGCTTATCATCATCATCATCATCGTTGTTGTCATCATTATCCTCATCATCATCGTCGTCGTCATGGTTGACTTCCTCTGCAATCTTCTCCTCCATGTTGGTCCCCAAAGACTCCTCGGTTTTCTTGAGGCAATAAGAGTTCGGATAGGTGACCAGAGGAACTCCATTCCTCGACCTCCTTTTCAACAGCCAATAGTTCTTTAACTTCTCCATGACCTCGTTTCTGTCGTCCAATTGGAGGCTCTCCCTTATTAGGTCGTACCTGTCACCCGATGCAACAAATTATTTGAATATGTAAAAGTTTACCAATTAATTATTGGTATTATTTAATTATAACATTATTTATTATTAATATTATTAATTAGAATTTTTAATATTCAAAAACACTAATTCAATGGTCATCAGAAATCAAAAAAATTCCCACCTCTTGCCTTCCAAAGAGGGAAATGAAAGCAGAGGCAAAACCTCTCTCCCCTCTGCAACCAGATTCCTAGCCCTGCGAATGGCGGCCTTCGTGGGCGGGGCCACCCGACCTGCGGAACGTCCGTCCTCGCTGCCACTCAATCTACCATCTTTCTCGTCGTGCGACGTTTCGCCGGAAGGAGTGTGAAAATCGCAGTAGATCCTCTTCGACCAGTTAGACTGGGCGATGGAAAACTTTGCCAGGTGCTCTTGAATGGCATTGGAGGTGTCCTGGTGTTGCCGGTGGTGATGACGATCGTCTTGCTCGGGAAAAGGGGAGGAGTTAGAAGACTCGATCTTCATGTGGAGGCCGGCCTGCTGAGCACAGGTAACATGGAAGGCCGTGTAGCAGCTCACCTTGTGGCACTGAATGCACGCACCTGCTGATTTTCTGCGACACACGTGGCACGTGAGCTTCCACCTGTAAGGATGATATTTCGAGGGATCGAGGTTTGCATTGCAGATGGCCGGCCGGCCCTGTCGCTTAACGTATTACATGTAATAATAATAATAATAATAATAATAATAATAATAATAATAATGTTATTATTGAATAGAAATGTAATAACATTGAATAATAACGTCATAATATTATAATTATTGAATAATAATATTATTATTCCCTGAATTCAATAATAATAAATAATTAATGAATGTAAATAATCGACGGTTAATGGATAAGCCAATCACCTCGCAGGAGATATCCTCTCAATTCCATCGATAGGTTCGAGGAAGACCGAGTTGGCGAATCCGGCGTCCGGGATCCAGAGGGCACAGACGATGT
The DNA here is from genome assembly GCA_021613335.1 of Whitmania pigra. Taxonomy (NCBI): domain Eukaryota; kingdom Metazoa; phylum Annelida; class Clitellata; order Hirudinida; family Haemopidae; genus Whitmania; species Whitmania pigra. Next base: position 2,070 of record JAJTWR010000094.1, read on the forward strand.
GAGCCCACTTTCCGTCGTCCGTCTGTTTCATGGCCCCGATCTTCGAAGGACATAGGCAGCAGTCCACGGCCTTTGACGGGGAGAGAAGGCACCTCCGACAAATCCATGGCCCCTCTGGTACATGGGGTACCCCATAGCACTCCTGGAACATCATCACCATCACCAATATCTCCACTTTAAAATTCTGAACCAGATTAGCCGTTCTTATTTATGGTGAACATTTGTCACTGTCGAGCGAGAACTTTGCATCTATTGACTAGCACCGAGAAATAATGGCAACTACAGGTAGCTCGTAGCACACCTTGGATCCGTGAATAATTCATTATTTATTTGTTAATTTATTCATTAATCTGTGAATAAATGAATTAATTGCTAATTGACATTCATTAACATTTACGAATTGATTAATTAATTATGCTAACCATGCTTCCATCGAAAGAAAGTCGAAATGGTTGAAAATCAAGACCTTACAGTTCAACAGTTGCCAAGCTAATTGATATTCTGATATTCTAATTGATATCCCATTGATGCCAGTGCAGATAAGAAAAATGATGATGATAATGATGATGATTATGATGATGATGATATCAACAGGATAATAGTAATGATAATGATGATGTCACGATAATGGCGGTGGTGAAGAAGATAAGGTCTGTAATGAGATTCATTATCTCTAAACAAGATAAGTGCCTGGAATGTGTTGAGCTTGATAATGGTGATGATGATTGTTGATAATTTTGGTTCTGGGTATTGGTCGTGGCTGTTATAACAACATTTTAATGGTGTTGTCAATAATTTAAAAAATGAACAATTATACCCATAGATGATAACAACGATGAGTAATGACGATGATAATGATGAAGATGATTATGATGATGTAAAACTCCACTCAGTAAACATGGCAAATCACAATTCCAGGGTATGTTTCCATAAGCATTTAATCAACAACCGATCTTTTACTAGACACTACCACTCTTCACCACCATAATCACCACCACTATCATCACCACAATCACCACCATAATCACCACCACTATCATCACCACAATCATCACCACTATCACCACCACTATCATCACCACAATCACCACCACTATCATCACCACAAGCATCACCACTATCACCACCACTATCATCACCACAATCACCACCACTATCATCACCACAATCACCACCACGATCATCACCACAATCACCACCACTATCATCACCACAATCATCACCACTATCATCACCACAATCATCACCACAATCACCACCACTATCATCACCACAATCACCACCACTATCATCACCACAATCACCACCACTATCATCACCACAATCATCACCACTATCATCACCACAATCACCACCACTATCATCACCACTATCATCACCACTATCACCACCACTATCATCACCACAATCATCACCACAATCACCACCACTATCATCACCACAATCACCACCACTATCATCACACAATCACCACCACGATCAGCACCACAATCATCACCACAATCATCACCACTATCATCACCACAATCATCACCACAATCACCACCACTATCATCACCACAATCACCACCACTATCATCACCACAATCACCACCACTATCATCACCACAATCACCACCACTATCATCACCACAATCATCACCACTATCATCACCACAATCACCACCACTATCATCACCACAATCATCACCACTATCATCACCACAATCACCACCACTATCATCACCACTATCATCACCACAATCATCACCACTAGCATCACCACAATCACCACACTATCATCACCACAATCACCACCACTATCACATCACCACAATCACCACCACTATCATCACCACAATCACCACCACTATCATCACCACAATCATCACCACTATCATCACCACAATCATCACCACAATCACCACCACTATCATCACCACAATCACCACCACTATCATCACCACAATCACCACCACTATCATCACCACAATCATCACCACTATCATCACCACAATCACCACCACTATCATCACCACAATCATCACCACAATCACCACCACTATCATCACCACAATCACCACCACTATCATCACCACAATCACCACCACTATCATCACCACAATCATCACCACTATCATCACCACAACAATCACCACCACTATCATCACCACTATCATCACCACTATCACCACCACTATCATCACCACAATCATCACCACAATCACCACCACACCACTATCATCACCACAATCACCACCACTATCATCACCACAATCACCACCACTATCATCACCACAATCATCACCACTATCATCACCACAATCATCACCACAATCACCACCACTATCATCACCACAATCACCACCACTATCATCACACCACAATCACCACACCACTATCATCACCACAATCACCACCACTATCATCACCACAATCATCACCACTATCATCACCACACAATCACCACCACTATCATCACCACAATCATCACCACTATCATCACCACAATCACCACCACTATCATCACCACAATCATCACCACTATCATCACCACAATCACCACCACTATCATCACCACATCACCACCACTATCATCACCACAATCATCACCACTATCATCACCACAATCATCACCACAATCATCACCACAATCACCACCACTATCATCACCACTATCACCACCACTATCATCACCACAATCACCACCACTATCATCACCACAATCACCACCACTATCATCACCACAATCACCACCACTATCATCACCACAACCGATGCTTCTCCAGCTCACCTGGTGAACGGGCAGGTTGCAGAGGTCGCAGAAGAGTATGACGTTCGTGTTAAGGCACTCTCCGTCCTGGCAGACGGAGCAGATGGCGTCCTCGTCCCTGGTCGTTGGAGCGCGACCGGAGCGCTCGTCCGTGCGATGCTCGAAGTGGCAGGAGCTCTCGAACTTGTCGAACACCCTCTCGAAGGTGTCCCTGGCGAGGGCAGGAAGGTTTTCCTTGGCACGATCTTCGTTCACCAGCTCCAGCCATGCCAAGTCCTGGATACGGTGAGGAGTGAGATGTGGTGATGCGAATTATGATAATATAAATAATGATAATGGTAATATCAATGATGTAATGATAATAATAATAATAATAAAAATAATCGTTACATAATAAATAATAGTTATAATAATAATAAAAATGACAACAGTATTAATAACAACATTAATATCAATTACAATAGTGACAACAAATCATAATACAAATGATAAGAATGGCAATCACAAATGAGAGACTGGCAGACGAACAACATTTTTGGTGTGACCATTTTGGTGTGACCGTTTACCGCGTGACTCGACAAACTCCGTGACCGTGACGGAGGGGCAATGATTTTTTAAAAGTTAAATTCTGAGCTTTGACTGACTCGACATGACAGGGCTTCTCAGTCATTTGAACAATATATAAAAAAATATTGAGTAAATATATTTATTAAAAATTTTGAAATAAATAAAATAGTTTCATAAAAACGAGTCAAAATTAATAATTGGATCGTAGATGAAATTTTAGTTCTGACTCGTTAAAGCTGGAATAAAAAATCTCTTGACGGGCTGATTCAGTGCAAAACGAGTCGAAAGGTTTTCGAGAATTCGTGTTCGGACATTCCCCCGACTCGACTCGTCAAGTAGACAGTCGGGCGGTCAAACGTTGTCCAATCGATGCCTAATTAGAATGAATTTATCGAGTGACGATTGCACATCAATGATAATGATAATGAAAATGACAAGTACATCGTCTCATCAATGTTTGAACTTGACATTAAAGAGAGTAAACAGATAAGCTCATTAGTTATTCGAGAGAGTATAAATCCCTTCCTTCTCCTAGATGGGAGAACTGGTAGTGAATGAGAATGAATTTAACTAATTAAAATAATAATAAGGTTAATAATAAGGTTAATAATAATAATAATAATAATAATAATAAATTACTAAATAATAATAATAATAATGAAATAATATTCATTGAAGCTTAAATCTTAAAATCCCAAAGTAGCAAGCAATGCACCCATGTGCATGGGTCAGGATGCATGGACTGGAATGCATCGAAATGAAGACTCCCATGTGTGAGCTGTTTGTTGTATTGTTGGCCAATAGTTGAGTAAAACCAAGGTTCGCAGGTAAATAAAAATGCACTAGCTACCGGGACATTCAGGAAATTCTGCACAAACCATCATTATCATCATTGTCTACGTCATCAACATCACCATCATGATCATCATTATCTACATCATCAGCATCACTATCATGATCATCATTATCGCGATCATCATAATCATCATTATCAATACCATCAGTATCATTATCACGACCATCGTGAACATGATAATCGCTAACATCATTATCACAATTATCATCGTCACCGCCACGATCGTCATCATCAACACCGGTACCGTCATCATACAGTTTACATAACCACAAGTGCATACAAGTCCATTTGCACGACGAGAACGAGAGCGTGTACTTAACACCTCGAAATTCGTGACGAACAATTCTTAAGAGTTAAGTAAGTAATAAATCTGGAAATTATAAACACCGTGGAAATACTTTATAAACAAATAAATAATGATAATAATAATAATAATAACAACAACAATGATAATGGTGATAATAATATTAATTACAATATTATATAATTCAATAAAATATATTTATTATTATATAATATTGATATTATAACATTGATGATAATAATGATACCAAGGGTTATTGATATCACTATCAGCATCATAACAATCAAGATGATTAATTCAAATCCAGGTTGATAGCCTGGCACCGAATGATCTCAGAAATTAATTACAGCATAATTATGTAATTATATTATTAAGTTGATGCATAAGTTGTATGCACAAATATCATAGCATTTTCTAAAATAATTCTTTTGAATTTTTGAATTCTGAGCGATATTTTTTTTTTTGGCTTGCATACCACAAACAGAGGCAACAAGCCAAGCTTTGAGAGTAGATCATTCAATTTGCCAAAAGCACCGATCATCCTGAATAAATCATTTTAATATTTTATTCCTTTGAAATAATAATTATTGAATTGAGCACCAATGGATCACTAGGTTGAAGTATTTTCAGAATGTTTACGAGCAGAAAAATGAACAACAGCTTTGGTCAAACAGATCATTCGTCTGTCTGATCAGGTTTGACCATCGAAATAGAATGATGATTGCGAGAAGCAAATCATTCAGACGACCGACCAGTGCGGTCTCGTGGCCGAGCACCCACAAGGTGATCGCTTGAAGTCCGAAAACAACCGAACTTACTTCTTCGTCGGCATCGTAGAGGACGATTTCATCCGAAGGAATAGAGTTTGGATCGCTCGAACAATTCCGCTTGAGAGCCGGCCGCCTCACGTAAGTGTCGAGTATTTTGAATTTCGGTTCTGGCAGAGAGGACGTCAGTATGCCGACGTCGGACTTCTCGAACGAGTGACTGTGGTTCTTCGGAGAAGTCATCTTGCTGGTCTTAAGAACCGTTACGTAGCTCGGCTTCTTGCCATTTTCTGCAGAGACTAGCTTCATCGGTTTTGATGCATCGAACTGAATCAGCTGACCACCCAGTTCAACTTCAACTATTTTCTTCTTTGCTTTGAGAGAGTTGATATCCATGTTTCTGCCCTTTTTTCGGTTGTTTTTCTGCAGACGATCTTCGTGGTCATCAAAGTGTTGCTGCATTCCATTGAAGCTTCGGTATATTTTCTCGCAATCTTTAATCGGACATTTGTAGGGCGGTTTTGTGGCGTTCAAATTTGCGCGAAGAACAGAAAAATCGACGTTCGTATTCGACATTTTGGATACAAAAGTTGTTAACTAAACGCCTCGTTAGCAGGGATCTCCATGTTCAATAACTCCGCCGCCTCAGAAACCTACGACGACCGATGTACTACGCCAGCCAATTACCAGAGGTAGAGAGAAAAATAAACAAATATCCAGGTTGGTAAATTGCAGAAAGTTAAAACGAAATGCTAAAATGCCCATGAATGTTAAATTGAAAATTTAGTTTTTTTTAATTATGTTAAAAATTAAGACCAATTTAATCTAAAGAATTCGCTTGAAAACAATTTTAACCTGAACTTCGTCATACGGCCTATAAGCAAAGTTCTCACACTTTGTTAAATTGATTAGTCAGCAATATTTTATGTGATGTTCGCTACTTCTTGAGAAAACTCAAATTTTTTTTTTACTTCCGTTTCCGTAATTTAAGCGCTCTATTTGGAATTTATTTTAAAAATTGCTTGATCTTCGCTTTCTTTCACAGTAGATTTAATAAATAATCTGGACATTTTAGCAAAATTTCATCAGATTGTGATTGAGTAACTATTTTCCAGATCAAAGTGTTTTATAGCAGACGAAGACTGAAAGTTGGGCTTATTGTTCAGAACAATTATTAAGTCGATTACTGCTATTACTATTACTCATGTCAGAAACACGTTTGGAACACGGAGGCATAATGTTATTATTTTGCATTGTTTAATATTATTTAATATACAAAATAATAATTGAATAACCTCAACAAGAAACTGAGACAATAGATGAAGGATGTCATTTTTATTAGCCTCTCTTGAACGGAATTATCCATGAATTCAATTCGCATGCGATATTTGTGATTAAGATTATTTGACATGAAATTGCTGATCATGAATTAAGCACATTTTCAAATTTCAATTGATATTTCTTCTTCCCCCGAAAGACATTCCCGACTGGTTCGCACCGTCGGCTGTTCCGTATTGCAGATTGATGACCCCTTGTCCTGTCTGGTTGATGTCGTCTGCTCTGATATCTGCAGCATGGCGGACGCCTCCGAAAGTCATTCCTGATTGGTTGGCGTATTGATTTGTGCCAGCCTGAAGACCAATAACACCCTGGCCTTCTTTTGATAGGTCGTCAGCTCTGATATCGGCAACGTGTCTTACCCCACCCATTGTCATTCCTGATTGGGTGGCACCCTTATTTGAGCCTGCCTGTAGACCAATAACACCCTGGGCTTCCTTGGACATGTCGTCAGCTCTGATATCTGCAGCGTGTCGTACGCCTCCAAAGGTCATTCCTGATTGGGTGGCGTATTGATTAGTGCCGGCCTGCAAGCTAATCATACCTTGGGCTTCCTTGGACATGTCATCGGCCCTGATGTCAGCTACGTGTCTAACTCCTCCCATTGTCATTCCCGATTGGGTAGCACCTTTATTTGAGCCTGCCTGCAGACCAATCACGCCCTGGCCTTCCTTAGTCATGTCATCGGCCCTGATGTCAGCCACGTGTCTAACTCCGCCCATTGTCATTCCCGATTGGGTAGCACCTTTATTTGAACCTGCCTGCAGACCAATCACGCCCTGGCCTTCCTTAGTCATGTCATCGGCCCTGATGTCAGCCACGTGTCTAACACCGCCCATTGTCATTCCTTTTTGACTGGCTCCCTTGTTAAAGCCAGCCTGAAGACCGATGATACTCTGGCCGGCTTTCAACTGCTCTTCTGTGAATTCTCTGATGTTCTTCTCTGTTGGTTTTGGTCCTATTGTGGGTCCATCCATGCCGTGCCTTTGACCCTTTTGATGAAAAAACATTTGACCATTTATTTAGAATACATTTAGAATTTTTAATCGTTAATAAAGCATTTAGCACCATTGTTAAAATAGTTCTTAACAAAGAGACGTCAGTTCAGCTTTTTCCAAGGTGTGGGGGAGGGCTGGGCCAACCCTCGCACAACCTGAAGAAATGACCTTTTTTGCTTCTAGTCCAAATTCAAGGGAGAGAGGAAAATTTTCGTAAAACATGAGATGACTTTTTTTGTGTCTAGTTTAAAGTCAGGGGGAGGCCGTTTCCTCCCTGCCCCCTCCCCCCAAATTACGTCCCTGGCGTGATCTAGTATATATTTTCTTCAACAAGGAGTCGAAAGTTATGAACAAAAAACAATTTTTTATTATTTAATCCAAACTTATTGGTCTCAGAACAATGCCCAAATCAGTAAAAAATTAAATAATAAGGCTTCCTAACCTCGCTTCCCAACTGTTGTACGCAGTTGAGGACTTGTGCCATATTCCTGCCCTCGTAAAGATCAACCGTCTGGAAGAGTCCAGTCTTTGGAACTCCGTAGCTTTCGCAGAAGTTTAGGAAATTCTGGATGTTTTCCATCTGGGTTGGGAAAAAGATGGAATTTGGTTTGGAATATTTATGGAATTTGTACTACGGATTGTTTATTCGAGTTATTTGTTGTAATGCGTTTATTAAAGTACACATTCGATGATAGAGATCTGTCCACTTAACAATTTAAATTATTATATTTACCGGTAAATTTTTATAAAGGATGATAAATGGATGTCTGACTAAAAAAAGAAAAACAAACTCTAAATATAAAAAGATCGCTTTGGCATTTTAATCAAATCAATTCCCATGCCACTAGAACGAATGATTTTTTAAGAATTTACTTTTTAAGTCGTCTTTACAATATTAGATATATTTTTAGTAAATTTTAACAATTTAACAATAACTCGTCTTCATTAATGCTTTAGTAAGACGTTATAGCAAAGTTTTATAAGTCATAATCTTTAAGTTGTATCTGACTTTTAGGCCCTAAAACATTATTTTAACATTATAAAAAAAATTATTTTACCCCGTATTGTAAAATAAATAAATTTATTTATTCGAATGACGATCTATTTTCGTAAATTAATAACATATTTATAGAGTGGAAAGCCTTAAAAGGTGAAAGAATGGAAGGCATGCGCAGTCAGAGAACCTACAAACTTTCTACAAACTCATGCATTCCTCTCTCATAACAGCTCCAAATGCAGCAGAGATGCTGCCATTTATTGCCAATTCCTTTTTCAAGAATAAAAATTTAAAAAATTTCGTTTTTTTTTCCTAAATACCTTTTTATTCTTCCCATTGTTGATGTTATTATTATTATTATTATTGCTGCTTAAGAATTTAATTTTATGCTGTGAACGTTTTACGCCGACGTTGCTGTTGGAATTTCTGAAATGAAACCTGTTTGAACGGAGCTGTCAATGTGTTCGCCTTCAAAACCATTTTCTTGGCTTTCTCGGGTGCGTTCGGAGTTCTCTTCTGAACTTCTTTGGCCAGTCTGTTTAAAGAAATAGTTATAGTTTACTAGTTATATTTACAGTTATAAAAAAAAAGTAATAAGCTACCTAGTTTATATAAATAAAAAAAAACAAACACATAAATTATTGTAATCCTTATAACCTTATTAATGCCTGACCATCTCTCAGCTGTTTTTCCACATCTTTCATCCCGGGTTTGAGGTCTTCATTGAGAAGAGCTTTGAACCAAGAAATGACTTCTGCTTCGGCGTTCGTGTCGTATTTTCCACTCAACTGATTATAAAATTAATACAATTTTTAATTAATTTATTATAAAATTGTGTAATTATATTGTAATAATTCTATAATAAATTTAAGGATAGAGTTTTGTTGTTTATAATCCATAATAACTTTTAATCTCACTCGACAACGAATGGCTGCCATGTCGCCTGCTGATTCTGCTCTCGACATTGTTCCTGTAATTTTTTTACGCGGTAGTTTTGAGAATCAAATCCGAAGTCATTGCAACGCTTGTTTTTAAACTAAACGTTGATCAAACTTTCGCTAAACAATTTTATTCAATAATATAAATCAATGTTAATCCATAATTTATAGCAACGATTGATAGCGTCGGCAACGCAAGAACGTCGAAAATGAACATGAGTTGATTTATAACAATCCTCACTTTGTCTAGTAAATCAGTGTAAACTCTTTTCTTTAGAACAAGGAAGCTATCTCGCCTGGATGGGCTGTGCGTCGAAGTTTATAACTGCTCCAGATTCCGCAGAGGTGCAAAGACTGCATAACTGGAATGGCTGTTGGAGCCTACGCGCTTCACTTTGCACACGGATGATAAAGGAGGCCTCGTAACATCCATTTGTTTAATTGTCTCCGTTGAAATACTTTTATGGTTTTGAGTAAGAAAAATTTAATAGGCTGAAGTTTTGAAATCCGAATTCTCCATGTAGGGAAGGATATCGAAGATGATATGACGCATGTTCTTATTAGCGTGCTGAATTAATCTTGCCATGATTGATTTAGTAATGGGTATTTTTGATACTAAATATGCCAATAAGTGAGACATTCTAGACGTTTTCATTAGATGTATTTAGATTAGGTGCAAATTTATTGATTCGTACTGTTCTGTTTGTAGTAAATCATAAAAGATTAAAGCCATCTTTGAGCTTACTAGGAATCGCATGAGTATGTGTGGCCAAAACCTTTTGATGTGGTTGTAACCGATAGTACTTGTGATAAAACATAAACAATGGTACATATACATGTATCTAGGCCCTTAGCTTCGTTCCCGGTTTAGCGTTTCCTATCGGTGGATGAGTGGATACGTGAGTCATGAATTCTCCTTATCAGTTCTTGGAAATGTATAAACTCGTGATGATGCTGCGCATTTGTCCGACGAAATCTTACATAATTTTTTCATAATTTTTTAAACATTGCTCCTTAAAAAACAAACATGCTTCCTGTAATGCTGTCGTAGCTCAACCCATTTCTGACACATCTTAATAAATCTTAATAAAAAATTTATATTCGAAGAATTGACTTTTGTGTGCGTGAGAACATAGAAAGATGTTCTTAACTGTTTTCTTTCAGAAATGGTACGATTCGTCTGAGATGTATTTAGCTCGCATAGTTTATGACTGCCGGTTTACAGACGTTCCTTGGATTCCATAAAATGATCTAATGACTGATTTTAGTATTAAGAAAGAATAAGCCATAATCCTCGCTTTAGATAATCAATATCCCATCTTGTGCAATCGGGCGTTCCCCAGGGATCTGTCTTGGGACCAATATTGTTCACATTATATGTGGCTGACATTGAAAGCATCATCTCCAAACATAGACTTTTTAGTCATCAGTATGCCGATGACATTCAGATCTACGGCAACTCCAGACTTGAAGATGCCCCTACCCTTGTTGGTCGTTTGTCGGACTGCCTAACTAGGTGCGCAAAAAACTGAAATTATTTTATGATTTTAAAATTTTATTTCAAAACATTTTTATTGTGAAAGACATATTGATATAATTTAAAATTTAAAATTGATGAAAGAAATGTATAAAGACGTTTTATTAGTTAATAATTTATTTGCTAAATTTAAAATATTGACCGCCTTTAGGATATAAGTATTGTTGCTTTGATTTTGTGGCATTAATAATGCAATTGACAAGAAATATTTATATAATTGGTTTATGGGGCTCGTTTCAATGGGTTGCATTCGCAATTTCCACAACAATTCGCAATTTTTAAAGTTTTTTGTACTCTCGTAAAAATTTTCATATTTTCAATAACGTTAAAATGCCATTTATTAACATCCTGTAAGTTATTGTTTCAAGTGATTCATTTTTAAAAAATTATGCAATGATTCTATATTGGCCTATAATTGATATTAAGAGATCAATCGCTTTTGGCCTGATCTTCCAAGAAAAGTCGTAATTTAAGGTATTAATTATTAAGTTGGCACATAAAAGTTTTATATTTATAAATAACTTTTCGATGTGTGAAGTTAAAAACTTTTACATTCACTCAGACTAGAAGCCATAAAATGACTTTGAAGGGTTCATTTATTATAAATTTTTAAAAATCAAATAAATATAATAATAATAAAGACGATTTTATGATGATAAATAAATTAATCAAATTTACAATTATATTTTTTTCCATATTTCAACCCGTATACCACCACTATATATGGACCTTCATTCACTTTAAGAAATAAAGTCAAGTTTATATCGAACATTACAATGTTCCGATGTCACTAATCCATTAGGCAAATTATAGTTCTACTGTAGTTTATCAATATGTTATTAAATAATAGCTGAATAAAATAATGTTAAATAAACTATATTTTCAACATCTATAAAGAAAGGCTTTGTTAGATTTGTAACTGATTTTTTGTGGACCTCGGGTGTCTAGTCGGCCCTCAAACTGCAGTTTGGTAGTTAACAAAGGCTGAAAAGTTTGGAGACCCTTGGTTTAGACCGACATACGGGGATATCCGGTTGATTATCGGATGCGTGGGCTTTCATATTCATAATCACTTTGCTTATCAGTTAAGGTATTTTATACATTCGAAGTGGAAGCACTCGATAAATGCCAAACGGGGTCACTCGATAAATTTTGAACCCCGTCTTCTTCGATAAGCATGTTATAAAAGCGACTTCTCGAGACAGAGATTTCATGATCTACAAAGTTCTCCTTTTGATCATTTACATTTAGAAATGCTGAAATTTCTTTTTCTCCTCGGCGTTGCTCTGCAACCCTTCCTAGCAATGGGACTAGGTGAAATCATTAATAGTTGTATACTTATTAATTTTTAATATTATTATAAAATTATTTTATTGTCTCAAGGCAATATATAGTGTATAGTGTTATGGTATTATTATTATCGGTGATAACAATATCATTTCATTTTGAATGTGGTTTGAGGTTCTCAATTAAGTTATCTTTCAGATTCTTTATGTTCAATTTAATTTTAGTTTCAATTTCAGAGAGTTTGTTATGTCCAGAAGGCTTCACCTACAACTTGTGGGAGGGCAAGTGCTATAAGGATTTCTCGGTGAAGGTAAGTTGGGAGGATACTCTGAGCATCTGCGGACAGTTGGGTTCCCATCTTATGACCATGGCAAGTAATGTCAGCATGAAACCACTGAAAGGTATGTGGCGATCAGGAGGTATTATATTATGTGAATTCCACCGTAACTGAAGCTACATTTAGATAATAGAGTGGCGTTATTATTCCATTCAAATTAATTATTAACTGTTATGTATGTAATGTTTTAAATATTTATAAAGTTAAATATTAAAAATAGTTTTGAAGATAAATAGTAATTAATTTGTATATTTAGAACTAATTAATGTTAAAATAAAGAATAATCAGCATTAAGTTCATCTAGATTTAGCACTTTGAAGCCATCCATAATAGTGATCTACATTGCATCAGAGGTCCAGAAAATCAGGTGCTCTTTAGAATTATGCATCTTAGTGTAGAAGTTACATCCAGGTCACTTGTTTTCACCTTGACCTAATCAAGACACCATAGACTGAAAAAAAGAATTTTCTACCTCGACGACATGTGACAATTTCAGTGATAAAATTGGATCTGGTGTTGTTGATTAAAATGATTTAAAGTTTAAAGATTAATAGATTCAGTGGCGGATGACTTTTGCGAGACATGCTCCCGGCCTCATAATTCTGCCATTGAACAGATTATTCTAGAAATGCTGTGCAATCTAAACAGAAAGGATATTACTGATACCAAAATTTATCAATAAACTGGTCATTATGTATCTCAGTGATTAATACCAAATGCCGTATAGGATCCTCTGTTATGGTCAGAATGCAGGACTATAACGTGATTACATTCATTATTATGCAAGTTAACGCAATCATTTTTTATTGTTTATAGCTAAAGTTCGCTGAAATGTTTGCTTATCGTGCAGCTCTCATATATGTTTTCAAACTATTGTCATAACAATATCATTTCATTCTGATTGTGGTTTGAGGTTTTCAATTAAGTTATCTTTCAGATTCTTTATTTTCAATTTAATTTTATTTTTAGCTACAGAGTGTCCAGCAGGATTCACCTATTACGGTTTGGAGAATAAGTGCTACAAGGCTTTCACGAAAAAATTAAATTGGGACGAAGCTCGGGATATGTGCACACAGGCGGGTTCCCATCTTGTGACCATCACAAGTGTTGACAACCTGAACCCACTGAATAATGTGGTCTTCCGGGTAAAAGGTATTGTAGTATGTGAACTGCACCGTAACTGATGCTGCATTCAGATGATAGAGTTGCGTTATGATACCATACAAATTAATCATTAACTGTTATATATGTAATGTTTTAAATATTTGTCAACTACACCAGCAAATGAACATTTTAAAAAGGTTCTGGCATGCCCGTCCAGTTATTTTTTAAAACATCGTAAATAAGGCATCGCGTAGCTGACGCTACATTATTTTTGGCCGTCATTTTAGAGCATGCAATGTAATTTTAAATTTCTCTGAATTTATACTTTTAAGCCAGTAATTTGACATCGTATTTTTCAATGGGAAAATTTAACATTATAATGATATGAAATTCAAATAACTAAACTGTAATGTAAGAATTCAAGAGGAACTGACGGAACGTATGCACGTGACTGCATTTCAGTCATCATTTTCTTGCAATTTTGACCAGGCATATTGTGTCAGTTAAGTAATTTGCATCGTAGCTCATAAACATATTGGCTTTTTTAATAAGAAATTTAATTTGATTATGATTACAGTCAGAAAGAATCAAAACTTTAAAATATTTGTTTCAATCTATCATATTTAATCTAAAAAGTTGCACTTATCGTAATTGAAACAACACTACGTTTTAATCCCAAATACAATTCTCGTTATCTCCGGCAAATATTAATTTTAAGATGTTTCATTTCATTTCATTGTTTTTCTATTTTGAGAGGCCTGCATGAATATGGACTTGAATAGTCCCGCGTTTTGGACTGCCGGGAGAAGGTGGCCTCCCAATGAGTTCATCTGGGTCCCCTACATTGGTGCCAAGATGAAGATGCAGTACGCCAACTGGTCCCCAGGAGAACCCAACAACGTTGGCGGAAAAGAGGATTGCCTTCATTTCCAGGCTGACGATAACAAACTGCTCTGGTACGATAGTAACTGTGGAGTGCTTAACTGCTTTGTCTGTGAAGTCGACTTATAAAGGCAATGCAAAGACTCAAAGATTCAAGACTATGCTGTTCTTTGGAATTTCACCTACTTTTAAATTCTAAATTAACATCTAAATGTAATCATTTTACCTGAAATTCTAAATTGACTACAATTAATTCGATGCATTTTTTGGAAATGAATTTGATTGCATCTTTTAAAACAGTTTTTGTTTGTTGTTTAAATGATCAAAGTTTATAATCAACTCCTATCAATATTTAAATTTCTTAAACATCTCTTCACCTGGAATTAATATTAAATTATTATTATTATTATTATTATTATTATTATTATTATTATTATATTATTATTATTATTATTATTATTATTATTATTATTATTATTATATTATTATTATTATTATTATTATTATTATTATTATTATTATTATATTATTATTATTATTATATTATTATTATTATTATTATATTATTATTATTATTATTATTATTATTATTATTATTATTATTATTATTATTATTACTATTATTACTATTATTATTATTATTATTATTATTATTATTATTATTATTATTATTATTTATAAAATAATTAGTATTTTAGTTTTGGCCAATGTGTTTAGTTTGTTGATGTTTTTGTTTAGAAGGACAAGAACCAACGATACAAAGAAAGCGTAAATAGAAATAATAAGGATTATTAATTTCTGTTATGATTTTGCATTTAGCTTGCTTACAATGTCCCGTTGGCTTGAAAGTGATGCTTGAAGTAGAATGGATGCACGGGTATTTAGAGTAACTATCAACCATCACCAACAAGTTCTTCCCCATGAAGTTAACCGCGTGATCTGTGTGGACTCTGCTCCAAAGTCGTTCGGGTAGCATCCGCGTTGCCATGGTTTTCTGACCGTCGGTATTCTATTGAATAGTCGTACTGATGAAGTATCAATGCCCATCGAGCTAAACGATTTGCCGCTAACATAGGGGTCAGTTTGGATGGACTGAAAAGCGACAAAAAGCGTTTGTGGTCAGTCACTAAACTAAATTTTCTTCCTTAAAGATATTGATGGAATTTTGAAGCGCGTAAATGGTCGAGAGTGCTTCATTATGTATCTGACTGTAATTTTTTTGTGTCATTGAAAGTGTCTTTGAAACATGTAAAATTGGTCGTTCACTTCTATCCGGATATCGGTGGAACAAAACTGCACCGATGCCCACATCTGATGCATCACATGCAATTCCCAAAGGAAGAGTTTTATCAGCACCCCGGCGACAAAATAGCCCCGTCAAAACAGCCCCGTCAAAATAACCCAGGACAAATCAGCTCCGTCAAAACCGCCCCGACAAAATAGCCCGGCGTCAAAATAGCTCAGGACAAAACAGCCCCGTCAAAACCGCCCCGTCAAAACCGCCCCGTCAAAACCGCCCCGACAAAACATGATAAGGTGTGGCTCGAATATGTTGTACGTCAATCGATAACATAGATTAAATTTCAATTCCAATTCAAACCCTTCATTGCAACTCGGGGAAGGACCAAAAGAAATTAAACGATCAAAAGAACCTTTGTGACTTAATGAGTGTCTGGCATGGTGCTTGTCACTCGATAATTTATATTAAATACCAACTTGAAAAGTCTATGTAAA
>JAJTWR010000096.1:0-17614 GCA_021613335.1 Whitmania pigra
TGCCAACCTGAATCAGCTCGTCGATGAGGCCGATCAGCAGAACCGAAACGCCAATCGCCATGGTCAATTGGGGAATCCACAAGGGCAGCCGATCCTCTGCCTGCGAGATGTCATGATAGTCATAGGACCACACAACATTTTCCAGGAATAAAAACCAAAGGCGCCAACGATCAGAGCCGATAGGCCAAGACACCACACTTCGATCCACCGGCGTCCCAAACCTGAAAAAACGCTGAACGATCAAGGTGACCCGGATATGTTCGCCGCGCTTGAGCGTATCGGCCAGGGCGCCCAATAGAACAGGCGCATTCCCTGAGCGGCAAGACGTTTTTCAATAAGAGGGCGTGAACTATCGGCAAGTTTTCTTGCCTGAACAAGATTACTCACTAAAAAGGGCAGATTATCGACGCCAAACACGGCATCTTCATTTTCCAATGCGCTCATCAGCAATTCGACGATCTAAGCTTGGCCGGTTTGCACCGCGCGCTTTATTTCCGGTGCTTTGAACAGCGAAGCGCCGGCATGAACCGTGATGTCCAGCGCACCGTCGGTCGCCGCGCGGACATCGTCGGCGAATTTGCTCAAGGTCTGGGAATGATAATTCGCCGGCGGGTAACCGGCGGGTAACCGGCGGGCAGATCCCATTTTTGCGCATGAGCGACCGTTGCGCTGGAACTCAAGCCGGCAACGACCGCTAGCGCTAATTTCGTCAGTCGTTTCATTGTGAAAGTCCCTTTATCCCATTTCAGCTTTATATCGACGATGGGCGCTGGCACAGTGCCGGGGCGCAGAAAAACATCAAGGCTGGAGTAAGATCGGCCACAGACTTGCCGATGGCCCAGAATAACGCCAGTCACCGCGCCAAGGGCGTTAGCAATGTGTAAGGTTGCGGTTGACCGAAGACCGCGCTTTCGCCCGGTTGAGCCGCTGGCGGGCGGGCATAGCGGGTAACTCCGGGCCAAGGCAAGCGGCTGCTGCTCACCGGCGGCGCTTCATCGGAAAAGGGGGGCGCTTCATCCCTGGAACACCCGGCCAGCGTGAAAACCATCAAGCCAGCGGACAACAGAACATACCGCATGGTCATCGCCACTTCTGCATCAGGGTTGACATGGTCGCGTGCGCCAGAGATTCGCCGACGCGAAACGGTCTCGGGGGCATGCGCCGTTCGACATAGCCGTTCGGGCCGGCAACGAAACGCCGTTCCTCGATCGGACCGAAGCTTTCGTCATCCAGGTCGCGCAGACGATAGCCTTCAGAGGTAAGCTCGATTTCGTCCGGCGACCGGTTCCAATCGGGCAGACTGCGGCTATTGACCATGGCCAGAATAGCGCCGCTTGGCACATCCAAAATCCGCACCCGCAATTCGTAGCCGGTGGTGGCCTGCCGGCTGGCCGTGGCGATAATTTCCAGCAGGTAATCGGCGCGCGCTTTCAAAGCCCGGCCTTCGGGCGAGGAAAGCGGATTGCGCGGATCGAGCCCGGTCAATTCGACGATAGCGCCGCGATCGAGAAGAGTAACCCCAACCTCCAAGAATGCGCCAAGAAAACCGTCTTGAAACTCCCAGTCGAACGAATCGGAACCGCCAAACGGCGTCTCTTGGCGCGCGCGCTTTTGAAATTCGACGACCGATTGACCGGAACCGTAATGCGACGAATCGTAACGCTGAACCATGCGCGCGTCGGAGGTCCAGCGACCGAAAGCCTGGGACAGGGAATCGTTCCAATACACCGCCATCCGCGGTTTTCCCCGGCTGCGATAGGCTTCGGCAAAACCGTCAACCGCCGCCTGACGCTGGAAACGCCCCGCAGACTGGGCAGGGCGCGTCATCGGCGCGCTGTCATCGCGTACAGGCGGGGCAACGGGCTCTGGCGCGCTTGCTTCCGGGATCGGCGCGCCGACCGTTTGCGCCCCAGCCGCGCTGCTCAAGACGAGCGGCAGCAAGGCGAGCAAGAAAAGGCGGTAAAGAAAAACCGGATGCTTCATCGATTTTCCCTCACCTCGACCAGATAATGGCGGGCGGCCTGCCGGCTGATCGACGATTCGCTGTAGGTCTCGCTCGAACGCGCCGGCAGATAGAGCCGTTTCCAGCCGCTGACCGGTTCGGCGGGGCTGGCCCGGTCTTCGGCGATGAATTGGGTTCGGATTTCCAGCGCCAGGGGAAAATCGGTGCAATTAACGATCTGACTGTTAACCCGCACGGTTCCACTCGGCGTCCGCTGAGCGCCGACCGAACGGACGAATAATTTCATGATCGCCCGGTGGTCGATGATCGATACCGAATTGAGCGGCATTTCCAGCAAGGGCGAGGCTTCCCCCGGAACGGAAGCCGGCAGGGCGACCAACCGGCGTTGGGCGGAAATGGCGCTCATATCACAGATCGGCGCCGGTTCCTCGATCTGGGTGCATGACGCGATCAGGATGACTGACGGCAGGATCGTGACAAGGAGAAAGCGCTTCATGATCGAGAGACCTTATCGCTTTGGCCGACGGTTGGTGAAAGCGGCGGTTTGGCCCCGACCTCGGGAGGGTTTGCCCTTGCCGGCGAGGCTTGCGGCACGATGACGGGACGGTTCATCATATCTTCGCTCGTGCTGAACGGCGCACGCGGATTAGCCGGAACGGCGTCAAGATGGCGGGCCCACACGAGGTTGCAACCGCCAGCGCGGTGAACCGGGCTGGTCAGCTGGCGCACCTCCCGCCCATGACTGTCCAGATAGCGCACGCTCACGCTCAGCGTATCCGGCGGCAAGGCGGCGGTGCCAGCAAAGATTTGTTCCGGCAGATTATCCCAATAGCGGGTATCGGCATCGGGTTCAGTCGCCTGCGCCGCCGCATGGGCTAGCAGCGCGATCAGCATGACCGCTCCGGCAGCGGCGGCTCCACGATCGTTGCCGCTGGCAACCGCCGCCCCGACAAGGGCGGCGCCGGCATGGCCGGCAATCGCGCCGACAGCCCCGGCAGCTTCCTTGAACTGCGCCTTGCCTTGCAGCACGCGGTCCACCTCGCGACCGCCGCGGGTGCTGGCCTGAAAGTAGAGATCTTCCAGCGGCCAAACCTCGATGGTTCGCAGCCGGGTTTGCGCGGTAGCGGAAGCTGGATTGCCTTTCTTCGCTGCTACCGGCAGCTTTTCCTCGTAACTCACCTGCGGCGCGGGGACATCGCCATAACGGTTATAGCGCAGATAGCGCTTTTTACTGCTACCGGGGTCGGTATCGCCATATTTATAGGGGGCTTGGCCGGATTCCAGCAGCAACAGCGTATTGTGCTCAGGGTCTGGCGCCGGAAAATCAGCCCTGATCTCCTTGAAGGCGCGGAAATCTTCCTCCGCTGTCACGCTATTGCCCCGGCAGCGCGACGCCCAGCCTTGCAGATATTGCAACAGAGCGAAATCGGCGGCGTATTGTTCTTCCTCAGCAAAGGAATCCTGGAGGAAGCCGGCTTTGAAGCTGGCGCGGGCGTCATCGAAATCGCCGGACTTCAAATGCAGCAGGCCGCGGTAAAAATAGGCCATCGCCCGTTCATAGGGCTCGCCCTTGAAATCCTTGACCGCTTCCCTGGTAAAAACGCCGCGCGCCGCCGCCGCTTGTTCATTATCGGCATAGATGGTTTCGATCAGAGTCAACGCGTCGTCCAGCAACTGCGCCGCCAAGGCATCCTCGTTCATGGACAAGCTGGCCAGCGCCAAGCGCATGTCGTTCAGCACCTGATTGCGCTGCCCCTGCGACAAGGCGACATAGAAATGCGGGTGCAGATCGACGGGTTTATCCGCCAAATAGGCCAGAGCCACTTCCGGTTTGACCGCTTGCTCCCTTTCCGCCACCGTCTTGCAACCCGCCAGCGCGAGCAGGGCCGCGAGCGGCAGCCCGCCCTTAGCGATAGACGACATCGTCGGCCGCCGCTTTGAGAGTTCGTACAAATTGCTCCAGATGATTTCGCCGCTTTCGAGATCGACCATTTCGAAAGCTATCTGGGTGAAGCGGCTGACCATGCCGGTCCAGGCATCTCGACTGTCGATCGAGGTGATACGCCCGCCAAGCCGGTAATCGCCGCCCTTGGGGGCTGGCGCCTTGGGATTCCTGGCGGCATCGACGATGCCCTGCCGCTTTAGTTTACGCTCGGTCTCCACCATTTGCGCATAGTGACGGCCAACGAAATTCATCCGCCCCTGCGCCGAACGCTGCAAGCTGATGCGCAAGCGATCCGTGATGGTGTTTTTATTGATGCGGGACGAGCTTTCGTTGAAAAAATACTCGCCATCGATGATCACATTGGGCGGGATGGCGGCATTGCCAAGCCGTGGTTCAGCCAGCATGTCGCGCAGCATCTGATCGGTCATGCCGATCAGATCCTGGCTTTCCACCCCAACGCCGCGCACAGCGCCAGGCGAAGCGGGGTCCTGATAAACGGTCGGCGAACCGGCCTTGTTTTGCACCGTCTGGCAGCCAGCGACAGCAACCGCCAGCAAAAAAATGATCGCACCACGCATAATCCACAATCCTTCAGGACTCTTTCCGGATCGTAGACAAGCCAAGCCGCCGTGAAAAGCGGCCGTTGGCCGAATTAAGCAGATTTAACCTTGCCGGGCGCCATCAGAGCGGCGCCGGCTCGATTTCCAATTCCTGCAACCGTTTTCATCAAGGGAAGCATGGCCGAGGTCGGCGAGGTGAATTTGACCCCCAATTTTCCGCCTGTCGGATTATAGCGTACGACAACGGCATTCAGCGGGATGGCCAGCTTGCCGCCCTCCTCCAGCGTAACGGTGATCGGCAACGGGGTGCCAACTCGAATTGCTTTTGGATAGTCGCGCACCCGCAAGCCGGCGAGCGACCAGTCGATCGTTTCGTATTTGTTTGAACCATTGATGGCAACCAGCAGCACCGGATCGCGAAAGCGAATGAAGCGCCGCATCTTTTCCTTCTCGGTCGGCTCATGGCCCGTGTCTGGCTCGTCGATATCGCGCTTGGCTCCTTCCGATTGGACCGTGGCCGGTGGTGGTCATGATGATGTCCATTTTCATCCGAACCAGACGCTTGAATTCCTCGCCGGAGCCAAGGCGCATCGCCGCAACGAAAGCGTCGCGACCTTTTCTCATCATGTCCTTTTTTCGACCTTGATCGCCACCGCGCGCCTCGGTAATGGCATGCTCCAGAATCGTATCGACATCCTTCTCATAGGCTTCGCGCTGAATGACCTTCAGCTTGTCCGAACAACGCCGACGCACCTCCATCGGGATACGCGGATCGGCAAGCCTTTCAAGAATTTGCCGGGCGCGAACGGTTACCAGACCGCCATTGCCCTGATGGCTTGTTCCTCCAAATGAGCGATGCTTTTTTCAGCGCCGGAAACCAAAGATTTGATCTGCTCAGCCTCGATGGCTTTCTGCCGGGCTTGCTCTGTCGTGCTCATTGTCATAGCCAACTCCTTTGGCATCAACCTATGATAGCACCATTGCGCGATCCCAACATCCGCTGTTTTTTTGCCCCAATGCAATAATCAAGAGTAGATTCGGTTGCGCGCTGATCGGGACCGCCATATCCCGAATAGATGGGTTTGAGATTGTCATCTTGCAAGAACTGCCCCTCATTCGATACCCTCCCGTTGTTCCACTTGGAAGCGCGGGAAAATTTACCGAAATATTACAGAAAGTTTGGGTTCAAAGATATGGAAAACAAAACCTACGATGAAATTCAAATCGGCGATTCCGCCAGTTTGATACGAACTCTGACTCAACGGGATTTAGAGTTATTCGCCAGCATCTCCGGCGATACGAACCCTGTTTTACTGGATATTGAGCTTGCCAAAAAAAGTCAATTTCACCGGGTCGTCGGTCACGGTATGTGGGGGGGCTCGCTGATTTCGTCGGTGCTGGGCACGCGACTTCCAGGCGCCGGCACCATTTATCTTGCCCAAGACTTGAAATTCGTCCGGCCGGTGGGGTTGGGCGACACGATCACGGTCACGGTCACGGCGCGCGCCAAGCAGGAGATGCGCCGCACCGTCACGTTCGACTGTGTTTGCCGTAATCAGGATGGAAAAGAAGTCATCACCGGCACGGCGGAAATCATCGCGCCGAGGGATAAGCTGGTCTACGATGAAGTCGCTTTGCCTGAGGTCAAGGCTGGACCACCATGCCGGCTATCGGCGGATGATGGCCATGTGCGCGAAATTGCAGCCGGCGCGCACGGCGGTGGTGCATCCGTGCGACGACGATTCGCTGATGGGAGCCGTGGAAGCGGCGCGCGCCGGGATGATCGAGCCTATCCTGATCGGACCGGAAAGCAGAATTCGAGCGGTGGCGGCGAGCAAATCGGTCGATCTCGGCCCTTATCGCCTGGTATCGACCGAACATAGCCACGCTGCGGCGGAAGCTGCCGTTGCTATAGCGCGGGCCGGCGAGGCCGAAGCGTTGATGAAAGGTAGCCTGCATACCGATGAGTTGATGCATGAAGTGACGCGGCGCGACATCGGCCTGCGCACCGATCGCCGCATCAGCCATGTCTTTGTGATGAACGTCGAATCCTATCCGCGAACCATCCTGATCACCGACGCTGCCGTCAATATCACTCCGTCGCTGGATGAAAAGCGCGATATCGTCCAAAACGCCATCGATTTGGCCCATGCGTTAGGCATCGATCTGCCCAAAGTTGCTATTCTGGCGGCGGTCGAGACCGTCAATTCCAAAATGCCCTCCACCCTCGATGCCGCCGCCTTGTGCAAAATGGCGGATCGCGGCCAAATCACCGGCGCTATTTTGGACGGTCCGCTGGCCTTCGACAATGCTGTCAGCATGGAAGCGGCGCGCACCAAGCAAATCGTCAGCCCCGTTGCCGGCAAGCCGATATTCTGCTGGTCCCCGATCTGGAAGCCGGCAACATGCTGGCCAAGCAATTATCTTTGCTCGCCGGCGCCGATAGCGCTGGCATCGTGCTTGGCGCGCGCGTGCCGATCATTCTCACCAGCCGAGCCGATAATGTGCGCACCCGCATCGCCTCCTGCGCTGTCGCCGTGCTGCTCGCCGAAGCTCGCCGCGCCAAGCTGGCCGCCAAAGGAAGCTGAACCATGCCCAACACAGACCTGCTGGTCGTCAATGCCGGATCTTCCAGCATCAAATTTTCGCTGTTCCATCAAAGCGGACGAGACCGCGATCCTGTTCTGCTCTACAAAGGACAAGTCGAAGGCATCGGCGCCCGTGCGCAATTCCATGCCCTGACGGCTGCCGGCGAGCCGATCGAGGAGCATAGCTATGCCGATGAAAGCGCCGTCTGCCATGCCTTGGCTTTCAGCGAAATCCTACGTTGGGTTGAAAGCACGCCGGAAGGCCAGCGGTTGGCCGCCGTCGGACACCGCGTGGTCCATGGCGGCCTCGATTACGCGGCTCCAGCGCTGGTCGACGACGCTCTCGTCGCCAATTTAGAAAAACTCATCCCGCTTGCCCCGTTGCACCAGCCGCACAATCTCGCCGTGATCAAGGCAATCGCCGCCAATTACCCCAGGCTGAAGCAGGTCGCTTGCTTCGATACCGCCTTTCACCGCACCCATCTGCCGGTTGCCGATCTGTTCGCGCTGCCGCGCTGGCTGCTCCAGGAAGGTGTGCGCCGCTACGGTTTCCACGGCCTGTCTTATGAATATGTCATCCAGGCATTGGCCAAGCTCGACCCGGTCGCGGCGAGCGGTCGGGTGGTTGTCGCCCATCTCGGCAACGGCTCGAGCATGTGCGCGATCGAAAACGGCCGCAGTCTCGATTCGACCATGGGCTTCACCGCCATCGATGGCCTGCCGATGGGAACGCGCATCGGCGCCATCGATCCTGGCGTCCTGCTCTATCTGATGGATGAAAAGGGCATGAACGCCAGTCAGTTGACCGACCTGCTCTATAAGCAATCGGGATTGAAAGGCATGTCCGGCGTAAGCTCCGATATGAGGGAGCTGCTGGCCAGCCCGGCGCCGGCTGCGGCAGAGGCGATTGAATTTTATTGCTATCGAATCAACTGTGAATTGGGTAGGCTGGCCGCTGTTCAAGGAGGTCTGGATGCGCTGGTATTTACCGCCGGAATAGGCGAACATGCAGCTGAGATTCGCTCTCGCGTTTGCCGGAGCGCAAGCTGGATGGGGGTGGAGTTGGACGCGGCGGCCAATGCGGTCAACGATCGAAAAATCTCTACCCCGGCCAGTAGGGTTGGCGTTTGGGTGATTCCAACTGATGAGGAAAAGATGATCGCCCACCATACCCGCGCGCTGTTGGCGAGGGCAAAAGACGCTTGATCGGCTCTTGGTAATGCAGGGATGTGACGTCATGATCAATTTTCACCATGTCGGAACCTTAGCGGAGAATGCCGACCGGCAATTGCGGGCGATTCAGGCTCAGATGATGAACGGGCTGTCTCAGACCGCTCTGACCAGCGCAGCGCTCGATTGGCTGATCCATCTGGCAAGTTCGCCGGGTAAGCAAAGCGAACTGATGCTCAATGCCACCGCCAAGGGCTTGAGTTTTCTGATGCATAGCCTGCCGATGATGACGGGGGGCGAGAGCGAGCCGTTCATCCGGCCGTTGCCGCAAGATCGGCGTTTTTCCAGCCCGGAATGGCAGAAATACCCCTTCAATATGATTTCGCAATCCTTCTTGATGGTCGAGCAATGGTGGCATTACGCCACCACCGGCATTCGGGGGGTGAGCCGGCATAACCAGACCGTAACCAGTTTCACCGCCCGGCAATTGCTGGATATGTTCTCGCCGACCAATTTTCCGCTCACCAATCCCGAGATCTTGAAAGCGGCGCTATCCCAGGGCGGGGCCAATTTCACCCGCGGCTTGGCCAATCTGATCGCCGATCAAAAGCGGACAATCGCCGGCAGCAAGGAGACGCTCTCGAAGGATTTCGTCGTCGGCAAGCATGTTGCCGTCACGCCCGGCAAGGTGGTGTTTCGTAACCGCCTTATCGAGCTGATCCAATATTCGCCAACCACCGATAGCGTTTACGCCGAACCGGTGTTGATTGCGCCGGCCTGGATCATGAAATATTATATTCTCGATCTGTCGCCGCACAATTCGCTGGTGAAATTCCTGGTCGATCGTGGCCATACGGTCTTCATGGTGTCCTGGCATAATCCAGGACCGCAAGATCGCGATTTGGGCATGGACGATTACGTTCGCCTTGGCGTGCTAGGGGCGATCGATGCGGTAAACGCCATTGTCCCGGATCGCAAAGTCCATCTGACCGGCTATTGTATCGGCGGCACCTTGTCGGTGATCGCCGCCGCCGCCATGGCGCGCGACAACGATCGCCGCTTAGGCAGCTTGACGCTGTTTACCACCCAGACCGATTTCACCGAGGCCGGCGAGTTGATGCTGTTCATCGATGAGGAGCAGGTCACCTTGGTGGAGGATATGATGTGGGCGGCAGGCGGGCTGGACACCAGGCAGATGACCGGCGCCTTTCAACTCCTGCGCTCCAACGATCTTCTGTGGTCGATGATGGTTCGCCGCTACATGCTGGGCGAAGACGAGGTCGATTCCGATTTGATGGCCTGGAACAAGGACGCTACCCGCATGCCCTATCGCATGCATAGCGAATATCTGCGTCGGTTGTTTTTAAACAACGACCTTGCCGGCGGACGCTACAAAGTTTTCGACCGCCCGATCGCCATCACCGATATCCGAGTGCCGATCTTCTCGGTTGCTACCGACAAGGATCATGTGGCGCCGTGGAAATCGGTCTATAAGCTGCAACTGCTCTGCGATACCGATATCACCTTCGTGCTGACCAATGGCGGTCATAATGCCGGCATTGTCAGCGAGCCGAGCCATCGAAAGCGTCATTATCAAATCTCTGAATTCAAGGAAATCGATAAGCATGTCGCCCCGCAGGAATGGCAGGAGCGCACCCCGATACGCCAGGGGTCGTGGTGGCTGTCCTGGGAAGAATGGCTGGTCAAGCATGATTCAGAAAAAATCGCACCGCCTGGCATGGGCGCGATCGAGAAAGACTACCCGCCGTTATGCGATGCGCCGGGAACCTATGTGAGGGAGGTGTAATTTTGTTCCTGCGATGAAGGGCTGGGCAATATTTTTTTCGCGCTCACGCGGAATGAAGCGTTTTTTCCGGCAGGCACGATCGTAAGCGTCCGTCTTGCGCTGGGGTTGGTTTGGCCAAAGAGGCAGGCTTTGTTGCCTGGCTAGACTGAAAGGCCGCGATCGGCATATCCTCGATGCCCATGACAAGACATATAGCTAAGATCGTATAAAATGAGCATATACAAGATCATAAGATTTTCGTCGCCAGGTTCTGTCCGTTGG
The DNA here is from genome assembly GCA_021613335.1 of Whitmania pigra. Lineage (NCBI taxonomy): Eukaryota > Metazoa > Annelida > Clitellata > Hirudinida > Haemopidae > Whitmania > Whitmania pigra. The sequence continues at coordinate 10,295 of JAJTWR010000096.1, forward strand.
TGAGAAGGAGCGCCTTACGATCGCTGCGGTTGCGGCGGGGTTTTGCGTTGGAGCAGCAAAGGTTGCGAGGTGGCTGAAACGCCTTGAGCCTCACCGTACGCGCCACAAACCTGCAACGAAGATCGACAGGATCGCGTTGGCTCGGGATGGTCGGGGATATCCTGACGCCTATCGGTCGGAACGCGCAAAACGTCTTGGGGGCAGCGGGAAGGGTATTGGTCATGCCTTGCGACGCATGAATGTTACCTATAAAAAAACGCTGCGCCATCCCAGTGAAATAGCCCCAAAGTTTCCGGACAGGGTCTCCCGCTTCGCTAAGAGGTAGGAGTAATGTCGTGATTATGGCTGATCACAATCCGAAGAGTGAGGTCCTGCGCGGACCTGAACGCCGGCGGCGGCGGGCGCCGACCGAGAAGCTGGCTATCATCGCGGAAACGATGGAGCCCGGCATGACGGTGAGCCACGTGGCGCGTCGACATGGAATTGCGCCGAACCAGCTCTTTTCCTGGCGTCGTCTGGCGAATGATGGCGCGTTGATGGCCACGGCTGCGGAAGAGCCTGTTGTCCCCGCTTCGGCCTGCAAGGCGCTGGCAGATCAGGTTCGGTGAGTTGCAGCGCCTTCTGGGCAAGAAAACGATGGAAGCCAAGATCCTGAAGGAGGCGCTCGACCACGCCACGGGCTCAAAAAAACAGATGTTGCGCTCGCTGTCGCTTCCGATTGTCCGGAACGATACCCCATGACGGCCTCATTGTGTGACGCCATCGGGGTTACCCGCTCGAATGTGGACACCTCCGGAAACTGGCGTTGGTGACGATTTTATGATTCAATTGTCTGTATCGGTAGATGGATGGAGGCCTTGATGAAGGGTCAGGTTGGTTTCTGGGATTTCGAACACAGCCTTGAAGCTCTGTCGGCGGAAGGTGATCCGCTGGAGAAACTGGAGCGAACGGTCTGCTTCGAGCAGTTTCGCCCGGCTCTGAGCAAGGCGGTTCGGCGTTCCGACCCCTCGAAAGGGGGACGCCCCGGGTTCGATGTGGCGCTGAAGTTCAAGATGCTGGTCTTGCAGGGGCTCTATGGCCTGTCGCTCCAGCAGACGGCCTACCAGGTGCAGGATCGCCTGACCTGGCTTCGGTTCTGCGGTTTGCGTCCCGGCGAAGCGGTTCCCGACGCCAACACGCTGTGGGATTTTCGCGAGGCGCTGATCACGGCCAAGGCGCTGGACCGGCTGTTTCAAACCCTCGATCAGATGATTTCCGATGCAGGCTATCTTGCCATGGGCGGCCAGATCATTGACGCGACGCTGGTGGCAGCCCCACGCCAGCGCAACAAAGACAGCGGGAAAGAGGCGATCAAAGCCGGTCAAATCCCCAAGCATGAAAGGGAAGCATGGAAGGACAGGCCGGCCAAATTACGGCAGAAGGATCGAGAGGCTCGCTGGACGATGAAACTCTCCAAAGCCAGGCCCAAAGAGGATGGGACGCCGCAGATCGATATCGCGACCCCGGTCTTTGGCTACAAAAGCCACATTTCCATTGACCGCCGACATGGTATCATCCGCCGCCGCCTCGTCACGGATGCCGCCGCCGCGGATGGAGCGCGGCTGCGAGAGGGGCTGATTGCCCGGAACACAGCCTCGGATGTATGGGCCGATACGGCATACCGCTCAAAGAGCAACGAGGAATTTCTGCTTGATCATGGCAAGGTCAGCCGCATCCATCGCAAGAAACCAAAGGGCAGACCGATGAGCAAGGCCACAGCGAGGGCCAATGCGGTGAAGTCCAAAATCCGCGCCCGCGTTGAGCGCGTCTTCGCCGAACAGAAAGATCGCATGAGTCTCTTCATCCGAACCATCGGAAAAGCAAGAGCAGAGGCGACCATCACTCTGGCCAACATGGCTTACAACATGAAACGCTGGCGCTGGTTGGAAAAAATGAACCCCGTCTGACCCTGGGGAACAAGGAAAAACAAGGTAAAGTCGCCTCGCAAAACCCCGTAACATCGTCCTCTTCACCCGACTTATGCCAAAAAACAGCCATTCCTCAACCAGAGATCCTTAAAAATCAGGTTTCCGGAGGTGTCCAGATGGGCATCGACCTTACGAAAGAACTCACCGATGCGATAGCCTCGGGCGAAGACCCCATCTTGCTTATGATCGAGCGCATCAACCAGCTCACCGGCGGCGATGCGTTTAAGCTGAACGAACTGTTCGGGGACATGCAGGTTCAGCAATTCATCCGCCCCATGATACAGAACCTCGAGGAATTCAAAAAGATCAAGGCCGAAACTCTGGAGACCTCGGGCGTGGTCAATCAGGATTTCGACCGCGCGCTCGCCACCGCCAACGAGCGCTTCAAGGGGCTTTCCATCGCCGCCTCCAATTTCGGCGAGGCTATTGGACGGACCCTGCCGTCGCCGCTTGGATGGGCTGCCGATAAACTTGGCGCGGCCGTGCATGGCGCAACCTGGCTGGCCGATACATTCCCGCATCTGACTGCTGGCGTGATGGGGGCGGCGCTGGCCTTCACCAGCTACCGCGCCGCCCTGCTGGCGACAGCGGTTGCGCAGAAGAGCTTTGGTCTTCTCAATATACAATCCACCATTTTCCTTGTGGACATTCAGTTCCTTGGGGCTAGCTTGGCTGGCTCGTTCATGACCGGCATCAAGGCGGCCATTGTGGGGGTGCGCACGCTAGGCGCGGGCGATGCTCACCAACCCCGTCGGCCTGGCCGCCACAGCCATCGCCGGGGCGGCTTTTGCGCCGATGACGGGGCTGGTTGGATCCGTGTTCGCCCCGCTGCAACCGATCCTTGGCGCTGTGGGGCCGGATTTTCCTGGCTGTGCGACCAGGCGGGCCGACTGCTGTCCAGCCTGGGATCGTTGTTTGGTTCGTCCCAAGACACAGCGCAGGGGCTGGAGGAGGTGCGCTCGGCCGGCGTAACCGCAGGCGAGGTTATTGGCAAGGGCCCGGTCGCCGCCTTCGGGCTGCTCACAGCCCCCATCCGGGGCGTCGTTGCCCTGAGCGGGTGGGCGATGGAAAACACAACCGGCATGATTGGAGCCGCCATCGATTGGATCTCTGGGAAAGCTGACTCCCTAGTCGTTGCTCTGGGAGCCCTTCGCCTCGGCGACGACCGCAGCTTGGAATGGCATTACGAGACCTGTCAAGTTTTTCCCAGCCAGGGGAAAAATTCCGTTACTGTGGTAACATGGCTTGCGGTCATGCAAGATGATTGCCAAATAGAGCGGCGCTGGCAATTCATCGGCGCTGCTCAGCGCGGCAGGGAGTAAGAGGATTTTGGATATCCGTGAAACCTTCACGCTCGCCACGGCGCCGGATCGACCGGCTCTGCCGGCTCGGTCAACCTTGAGCGGCGGGGACCGCGCTTGTGCCGAGAGGGTACTGCGGCTCGCCGCCGATGGCATGCGCGCCATTGCCGACCGGCTGGGAGATGATTTTGCCGCCGCGCTCGATTTGTTTCAATCAGTTCACGGACGCGTCATTGTCACAGGCATGGGCAAAAGCGGTCATGTCGGCTGCAAGATCGCAGCAACCCTGGCTTCGACCGGCACACCGTCCTTTTTTGTTCATCCAGGCGAGGCTAGCCATGGCGATCTTGGCATGATTACCCGGCAAGACGCCGTCTTGGCCCTGTCCAATTCCGGTAACACTCATGAGCTATCGGATATCATTGCCTATACTCGCCGTTTTGCCATTCCGCTGGTTGGCATGACCCGGCAAGAGCACAGCGCGCTTGCCGAAGCCTGCGATATTTTGCTGTTGCTGCCGCCGGTCGAGGAAGCGTGCCCGAACGGCCTAGCCCCGACCACCTCAACCACCATGACCCTGGCGCTAGGCGATGCCATCGCCGTGGCGTTGCTTGAACGGCGCGGCTTTACGGCTCACGATTTCAAAACCCTGCATCCAGGCGGGATGTTGGGGCAAAAGCTGAAGCGGGTACAAGATCTGATGCATCAAGGCCAGGATCTGCCGATCGTTACCCCCGACGCGCCTGTCGCCGAGGCGATTTTGATCATGACGGCGAAATGTCTCGGCTGCGTTGGCGTGATCGATGAGAGCGGCGTGTTGATCGGCATTTTGACCGACGGCGATTTGCGCCGCCATATGGGGGCCGCCTTGCTGACCAGAAAGGTCGGCGAGATCATGACCGGAAAACCCGTGACCATGCGCCCCAAGGCGCTAGCGGCGGAAGCGCTGGAATTGATGAATCGCCGCTCGATTACCTTGGTGTTCGCCGTCGATCAGGATAATCGACCGGTCGGCGTCCTGCATGTGCATGACTGCCTGCACGCCGGTATCGTCTAAGACGCGCTGCATGACCGCTCCGCTCCGAACCCGCTCTTTTCCCGCCTCTTCAAGCCCGCCTAGCGCGGTGCGCAGCCGCCAGATTTCGACGACGGCTTTACGCCGCAATGCCCGCTATTCGCGTTGGGTTGGCGGGCTGAAACTGCTGCTCCCAGCCGCTGCCGTGGTCATTGTGTCGCTGATCTTGGCGTGGCCGCGGCTGATGATTGACGATAAGCGCTTTGGCATCAACCCAACCACGGTAACCGTTGAGGATGCCAATAGTTTGCGCATGCTGCACCCGCGCTTTGTCGGAACCGACGAGAAGCGTCGTCCCTTTACCGTCACCGCCGATGAGGCAAGCCAGGCGGAGCCGCAAACGCGAAAGCTGCTGCTTATGCGGCCCCATGCCGATATGACCATGGAAAATAACGCCTGGGTGACGCTCTCGGCCCTGAGCGGCGTGTATCAGAGCGATAAGCGCACTTTACTGCTGAAGGAGCGGGTCGATGTTTTTCACGATACCGGGGCGGAGTTTCATACCGACGAAGCGCTAGTCGATCTGGCGGCCGGTACCGTAACCGGCGTCATGCCGGTTGAGGGTCAAGGCCTGCCGGCACGGTTACAGGTCAAGGGATCCAGGTTCGCGATCGCGGCGCGGTGGTTGTCTTCACCGGGCGGGCGAAAGTGGTATTGTGGTCGAGAGGCAATTCATGACCGGTTGGATCGGCGGCATTCTGGCTGTGGCGGGGTTGCTGGCCTTATCCCATCCGGCCGCAGCGCAAATCCCGGCCCCTGGCAACAGCCCGGTGACAGTCGAAGCGGATCGCGGCATCGAATGGCACCGTGAGCGGAATATCTATGTCGCCATCGGCAATGCCAAGGCGGTGCGCGGCGCAGTCACGGTTTATGCCGACAAGTTGATTGCGCATTATCGCCCCAACCCCGACGGCGACGTTTCCGATATCTATCAAGTCGAGGCGATTGGCAAAGTGCGCATCGTCAGCGCCACCGAAACCGCCACCGGCGATAAGGGCGTTTACGATGTTGAAAAACAGATCGCGGTTCTGACCGGCAAGGGATTGCGCTTTACCACCCCCAAGCAAACCGTCACGGCTCGCGACAGTCTGGAATACTGGCAAGACCGCAAGGTAGCGGTGGCGCGCGGCAATGCGGTTGCGTGGGAAGACGACCGGCGGGTGAGCGCCGATATTTTAACCTCCCACCTGGTTCAAGACGCCAAGACCGGCAAAACCCGCATCGCCAAGATCGATGCCTTTGGCAAGGTTCGGGTTTCCAGCGCCAAAGAGGTCGCGACCGCGGCAAAAGGGGTCTACAACCTCGATACCAACATCGCCACTCTGGTCGAGGATGTGAAGGTTACCCAGGGACGCAATCAATTGAACGGCGCCTATGCCGAGGTCAATTTGACCACGGGCGTCAGCCGGATGCTGAGCGGCGCCGCCGCCGGGCGGGCCGGTCAACGCGTGCATGGCTTGCTGGTCCCAGAACAGGGGAAGGCTCCGGCCAACACCGCCGGCGCTGGCGGCAAACCGGCGGCATCCGCCCCTGGATCGGGGAACTGACCGATGAGGGTGGCGAGTTTCGATCCGACCGGCAGCGGTCCGCATCTGGTAAGCGATAATCGTGGCTTGGTTGCGCATAATTTGGGCAAGACCTATCGCAAACGACCGGTGGTGCGCGATGTCAGCATCAGTGTGCGCCGGGGCGAGGCGGTTGGGCTGCTTGGCCCCAACGGTGCGGGCAAGACGACCTGTTTTTATATGATCATCGGCCTGATTGCGCCGGATTACGGGCACATTCTGCTGGATAGTCAGGATATCACCCGTTTGCCCATGTATCGCCGCGCCCGGTTGGGCATCGGCTATCTGCCGCAGGAGGCGTCGATTTTCCGCGGATTGACGGTTGAGGCCAATGTCCGCGCCGTGGTGGAAGTGGTCGAGCGCGACCGGGCGAAGCGCGATAGCCAGATCGATGCGTTGCTGGCGGAATTTTCCATTGACCATCTGCGCCGCACCCCGGCGATTGCCCTGTCCGGGGGCGAGCGGCGGCGGGTGGAAATTGCCCGGGCCTTGGCCTCGCAGCCCAATTTCATTCTGCTCGACGAACCGCTTGCCGGCATCGATCCCATCGCGGTGGGCGATATCCGCGATTTGGTGCTGCATCTGAAGGATCGCGGCATCGGCGTGCTGATCACCGATCATAATGTTCGCGAAACGCTCGATCTGGTTGACCGCGCTTATATCTTGCATGAGGGCATGGTGCTGATGGAAGGCCGCCCGGACGAGATCGTCTCGCACAAGGATGTCCGGCGGGTCTATCTCGGCGAACGGTTTAGCCGATAACCGGCCCTGAGCATGGCAATCTCTCAACGGCTGGATCTACGACAAAGCCAGAGCCTGGTGATGACGCCGCAATTGCAGCAGGCGATCAAGCTGCTGCAATTGTCGAATGTGGAATTGGACGCCTATGTCGAGGGCGAGCTGGAGCGCAATCCGCTTTTAGAGCGCCAGGAGGGCAGTATCGACCGCGACAGCGCCGGTTTGCCGCCGCTGGATGCGCCCGTTCTCGATGCAGCCGAGCGTATTTCGGGCGATAGTTTGCCCGCTCCAGGAGAGCACCCGCTCGATGTCGAGGAGTTTCGTGAACCATGGCTGAGGACGGCACGGACCTGGGGTGGGCTCAGTCCGGCTTGAGCTGGCAAGAACATGGCGGGCGCGGCGATTTTAGCGACGATGCACCGGGGTTGGAGCAAACCTTGGCGCACGAAACCAGCTTGCGCGAGCATTTGCTGGCGCAAATTGGCAGCGATCTTGCCGATCCGGGCGACCGGCTGATTGCCGTTCATCTGATCGACATGCTGGATGGCGCTGGTTGGTTGAGCGGCGATCTTGCCGATATCGCCCAACTCTTGTCTTGTTCTCTGGAACGGGTGGCGCGGATTTTGGAGCGCTTACGGCACTGTGAGCCAGCCGGGCTATTCGCCCGCTCTTTA
>JAJTWR010000098.1:0-17308 GCA_021613335.1 Whitmania pigra
TGTTCATTGGGCGACTCCTGTAGAAGGTAAACCCGGATAGCCTGGTTGCGGGCCGCCGGGGCGGCCAATGCCAGCTGGCAGGTTGAACGCGCCTTCGCCGGCTTGCGCTTCCGGGCGCAGATCGGGCGCGGCGTTCGCGGCGTTGCCCGAGGACAGGGCCGGGCCGGCATTGAGAGCGGCATTGCGCGCGATAATTGACGGCGCCGCCGGATCGATCAATTCCCCGCCAAATCCAGACCGTCTCCCAGCCGGGAGAGCAGTTCCTCGGCCAGCTTGAGCGGATTGATGCCGGGAATTTGCATGAGCAGCGGGCCAAGCCGCTTCGAAATTGGCGATTTCCAGCGCGCGGTTAGGCCTTGCCGGACGAGCCGGCCCCTGACGGCGAGCGTCAGTTCCTGCGCGTAATCCTCCCCCTGGACGCAAGGCCAGGCGGCAGCCGGGCCGGCAATCTCCAATGCCCGCGCCTGCGGCATGTGGGCCAGGAGAATTTGTCCTGCCGAGCGCATGATGTGACTCAACCAGAGGTCCATATCGTCGATCTGCGAGCCCATGGCCGTTTGCCGGCTGTCTTCGGCGACGCCAACCTCGGTTGCCGTGGCGCCGCTGACCGGGCCGATATTGGCCTCTTGCGAGCCGACCGAGAGCAGCATGTCGCGTTCGGCTGAAACCGTGCTGTACAGTTCGGGCGAAATAGCGATGGTTGGCACCGGCTCGATGAGATTTTGCAGCGGCGTATCGCCCGGCGCATTGACGAGGATGACATCGTGCGCGCGCGCGCCGGCAAGTTTCTTCTGGTCCTCTTCCTCGAAGGCGCCGTTGCGCACGATTTGCCGCGGGCGATTGGCGATCCGGTGCTCGCGCACGCCCTGGCGGGCGAGATTGGTGTCAAGCTGCATATCGCGCAGCAGCGACACGTCGGAGGGCGGATAGATCCGCCGGTCGTCGGCGACATCGTTGAACAAGAGCGCGTGATAAGGAAAAAAGCCGTTCACCCGCACTGTCGGCGCCGCTGGACGGCGCAGATAGCCGCGATAGCCGTCACAGACGGTTTCCACCGTGCCGCGTTCCCTGTCCCATACCTCGTAGACGCAGGCGGCATCGCCATAGGCGCGATCCTCGCCAGGCGCGCTTGTTGGCATATCCTGGGCGAACGGCGCATCCGACAGCTTGTGCCGCCGGTAATCGCGGACGCCAGCTTGACGCCGTACAGCGCCTCGATATCCTTATCCTGCAGGTAGAATCTTTCGGCAAGCCAGCGCGTTCCCTGCAACCCAAGCAGCGAGCGGTTTGAACATCGCAGATCACCGAGGTTGCCGGCGGAAAGGTGAAGACCAGACCTTCCGGCCAGACGGCCTGGCCTGCGGCAATCGTACAGCGAGGCGGCGAAAGCCTCTGTTTGCGCCTGTATTCCGTCCTCGTCGCTCTCTGGCGACAGTGCGGCGAGGGCGGCGCTTCGCTCCAGAACGTCGAAAGAGCGCGCCGCCATATCCGGTTGTCCCTGGCCGGGGCGGCGATAGCCGATCTTGGCAAAGCCGACGCCGCAGGTCAGCGCCTGGCGGACGCATTGCTTGGCCGATTCTTTGAAGCTTGGGATGCCGGTATCGAGGAAATATTCGAGAATCAGCGCCAAGGTGCGTCCGATACGGTCGAGCAACTCTCTTTTCGGCGCGATTTCGGCGGCTTCGCGCAAGATCGATTGCGCTTGCGGATCGATTGCCCCGCCTTGCGCCGCCATGGCCAGACTTTGCTGCGCCTGGATCAGCTGCGATGCGCTGCCCGTCCCAGAAGCGCGTTTCCAGACGCGCGCGGCGTTTGGCCACGACCTGGGGATTTTTGGCATACAGCGCCGCGGTTCTCGTTTTAATATGGCGCAAGGTGAAATTGACGACAAAGCCTTGCTTGTCGCCGCCCCACTGCAAGCCGCGCGCGAACGCCATATCCTCGGCCATGGCGGCGAAATCGCGCTCGAAATGCCGGACGGCATGGTTGATTTCGGCAAGACGGCGGCTGACCGCCTGCGCGTCCGCCGCCGACGGCTCGTCCTGGACATCCGCCTTTGGCGTTACAGCATCCATCCGGTCCTCTCAGATGCCGTTGACGCGAGCGCCTGGCGCCTGGCCGTTTCGACGATCCAGCGCAACGAGCCTATCGGCGCCGGGTCAGCCGGCGCCGCCCCTGCCGGCGCGCTCTGAGGTGGCGATCCATGCCAAGACCGATCAGGGAAAGGGCGGCGATGAAATCGTCGTGCTTGGCGCTGGGAAAGGTGAGAATCTGCGCGCACGCCTCGGCGTACCAGGCGCCCAGTTGGGAAAGCGCACCATGCCCTGGGCTCATGCGACCGCGGATCGATTGCGCGCGCGCCTCCAGATCAATGGTTTCCTGGATTGGTGAAAAAAGCACCAGGCGTTTTCCTCTCGCGAATGCGCTTGTCCAGGAACGGCTTGAAGGATCTGAAATATGTCGTTCGCCGGGAACCATTCGAGCGGCTTGTACTTCCTGATAAACGCGATGATTTTCTCGGAAAGCTCCTCGGTTTCCACGCGTCCCCAGAAGCAATCGACAAGATAGATGACGTCGTTGGCATCGACGCCGAAAATCAGCAGAACCGAAGCGTCGCGCGTCGGATCGACCGAGAGCGCATGGTCGGAGCGCCGTAATAGCGAAGCCCCGTCGGCAGTTGCGTTTTCGCATAAGCGCGCAACATATCCTTGCGGAAATAGCTGCCCTCTTCCGGCGCCGGCGCTGCTGATAGAGCGAAATGAAGTCCCGGCCAAGGATCGCCCTGGTTTCGGCGTGATATTTTTCGTCGTACCACCATTCCGGCCATAGCGCCTGGCCTGGCTCGCGGCCCCAAGGATCGCCGGCTTCGGCGAGCGCGCCGGCAGGCTGATGATCTCCCAGCCGGCGGCCAGTTCTTCCGGGACGTAGGCGGCGTTGAGGATGCGTCCGACCAGATCGTCTTCATGCCACCTGGTCAGGACAATGACGATGGCGGCGCCGGGCATCAGGCGCGTCAAGCTGACGTTGGTGAACAACGACCAAGACTTTCTGCCGGTGAGCGGCGGAATCGGCTTCTGACGGTTTTTGAACGGATCGTCGATCAGCAGAAGATCGGCGCCGTAGCCGACCGAGGAGCCGTCGACGCCGGCGAACAGCATTTCGCCGCGCGCGCGACAGGGTGCGTATTTCCTCGGAATTCTGTTTTTTCGGATCGAGGGCGAATTCAGGAAAAACATTGCCCGAAGGCCGGATCCTTGAAAATGGTCAGGACATCGTTGCCGAAACTGGCGGCTTTTTTGCATTGTAGGCGCCAACGATCACCTGGCGTTGCGGGCGGGCGCCGTCCCATGAACCAGGCTGGCAACATGCGGGTTGAGAGTTCCGATTTGCCGTGACGCGCGGCATGGTCACCACCAGGCGGCGGCAGGAGCCGTCCTCGACGGCCATCAGCTTTCTGGCAAGCAGGATGTGGTGGCGTCCTGCAACATACTGGCTGCGTTTCGGATCGTCCGGGCTTTCGGGCGCCGGGCGGAGCAATCTGGCGAACGCCAACAGATCGTCGCGGGCGATCAAGGCGGCGCGCATGCGTTTTGCCGCCAGCAAGGCGCGCTGGATATCGGCTTCGCCGCTGGCGTCTTTGGTCTGGCTGGCGGCTTTGGCCATCAGCGCACCAACCAGATTGACGCTACCGGTCCAGGCGTCAAGCTGATCCAGGAAGGCCGCACCGGCTGACCGTTCGTCACCGGGATCTGCCCGAGCAGCCCGACGACCACCCATTCCGGGCGCTCGCTGCGCGGCGCATAGGCGCGCGCGGGATCGAAGGCCGGGTTGAGCGCCGGCTCGACGATTTCGGCCAGGACGGCATTTTTCGGGACGCTTGGCGGTCGCTCCGATCCATCGGTCGGCGCGGTGCGGGTGGCATCGAAATCCTCATCGAACCAGCGCCACACGGAGCGCGTGAGCGTGAGCGGCGCGCCGTAATCGTCGGTGAGGTATTTTCCGGCCCAGTTCAAGGCGGCGTCGTTGCCGACCATGCCGGCGGCTCCTTCGGGGCGGATGACGCCGACGATGGTCTCCGGATCGTCGTCTGGCGTTGCCGCGCGCACCTTGCCGGCTTCGAGCGCGACTGACGCGCCGGGCGCGATCCTCTGGCCGGTCAGGCTTTCGAAGCGCTCGGCATAGTCCGCGCCGCTGCCGGAATAGGGGCCGTTGGCGTAAGCCGCGCCGTTGTGAGCGATGCGAAACTGCACGGCGCCGCGTCCGTTCCAGGCGGTGATGATTCCCTGGACTGTCCCGGCGTGCAGTTCTCCTTCGCTTGACGGGTGTAATTGACGTGCAGGCAGCCGCCTTCGATGCGGACATTGTCGGCAAAGCGCACCCGGTCGCCGCATTGCGCACGCGCACGATGGCGCCGCCGGTAAAAGGCACCGGCGTATGGTAATCGGCGGGCTGTCGGGGCGGCCGACGAAGGTGAAGTAATCGGTGTTCTTGAACGCGGCGCTGCCGAGATTCTGGAATTGCACCACGTCGCCTGGACCGCCGGAACCGATGCCGCCCGCCGCGTTGACGTTTTTCGTCGCAGCGCTGCCAAGGCCGAGGTTATGGCGCGCCGCCGGCGCGTCGGTCAGATCGGACAGGTTGTTGGCGCGCTGCAAAAAGGCGTCGTGCTGCCGTCCGGCAGCCGAGCCGAGCGGCGGGAAGGTCATGCCGCGAATGACGGAGCCGCTATCGTCCTTGAGGGTGATTTTGACCCTGGTATTGTCAGCCATGGCGCGGTTTTCCTAGCAGCAGCATTTTGCATCGACGATGACGGCGGGCGGCAGCGGCAATTCCCAGAACAAGCGCGCCTCGCAGACGACGCCATCGGGCGGCGGCTCGCCGAAGGTCAGGAAATTATCCTTGATGTTGTAGGCGCTGGCCGCCTGCACGACGCCGCAGACGGCGATCAGCGCCCATGCGCCGCTGGGCGCGGCGCGCGACAAGGTGAAATCGACGGCCTTGCCGTCGCCGATGAAGCGGTCGACCGGGATGGGTCCGTCGAAGCGGCGCACCTCGACGACCTGCCCTGCCGGCGGCGGCGCGGCGAAGGTGATTTTGCTGCCGGCGGCGCTGTAGGCGTTAAGCTCCTGCACGACGCCGTGGACGGTGACGAGCACGGCTGCGTTCCTGACACCGAGGCGCTGAGCGGGAAGCCGACGGTTACGCCATCGGCGGTGAATTGATCGATGGCGACCAGGTTGAGCGGGCGTCCGACCTGCTGGCTCAGCCGTTCGGACATGCGGATAAGCAGGGCTTCGGCCAGATTGCCGCGCAGTTGATCGATGCCGACCGATGGCGCGCGCCAGCTGCCCGTCGCTGTCCTGGATCTGCTTCAAGCGATCCAGCAGCCGTTTGCCAGGCGGGATATCGGCGAATTCCTGGTCGAGCTTGTTTCCCGGCTGCTGAACGGACGGCAGGGTCGTGGCAAAAGCGTAAATCTGTTGCGCCGCCGCTTCCGGGAAGGACATGGAAAAGCCCGATTGAAGTCTCCTGAAACTCAAAGGCAATTACAAATTTTCTTGGAGAATGCAATATATAATCTATATATGCTGTTAAATGTACATGGGCCTATGCATGGAGGTTACTGGAAAAGGCGATTCTATAGTACGCCATGGCATGGAAAGACATGGAAAGACATGGGAAGACATATGGACCAGAATGATAGCGCATCGCCGACGATGGCCGTTGAGCAAGAATCCGTTCCATCAGAGAATGGCGCGGATGCCCGCCAGAGTTTCGACGCAGCCCTTGCCGCGGCCTTGAGCGACGGCGCGCCGGAATCGCCCCCGGAATCGCCCCCGGAATCGCCCCCGGAATCGCCTCCGGAATCGCCCCCCCGGAATCGCCCCCGGAATCGCCTGATGCCGTTCAGGATGCCGGGATAGACGATCTTCCCGAGCGCTTGAGGCCGCTGGCCGACAAGGCCGCGCGCTTTGACAAGATGCAGGAAACCTTGCAGCGTCACGGCGTTGGCGGCGAGGAAATCGATGCGCGCTCGGCCTGACCCTGGCGCTGCGCAACGATCCCGTGCGAGCGCTCGAGCAGTTGACGCCGCTGGTGACGCGCTTGCAGGAAATCGCCGGCGCGAGCTTGCCCGAGGATTTGCACGCCGCCGTCATGGAGGCGCGATCTCGGAGCCGTTGGCGCGCGAGCTTGCGCAAAGCCGGGCGCAACAGCGCATGCAGCAGCAGCAAAGCCAGCGGCAAGCCGAGCGTTACACCGCCAGATGCACGATATCGCGGCGGCGGCGGCGGCAAACTGGGAGCAGCGGATGCGCGCCACAGATCCTGGTTTCGCTGCAAGGCTCGATGCCGTGCAGGCGGTTGCGCGCGGCCTGATCGCCAGCGAAGGGCTGCCGCAAGGCGGCGACGGTCTGGTGCGCATTCTCGAGCGCGCCGACGCGCAATTGCGCGCCGTCATCGCGCCGCCGCCGCAAGCGGCAACCGCTCCCGTTCCAGCGCCAACCAGAACCGCAACCGCATCGCGCGCGCCAAAAAGTTTGAGCGGCGCCGTCGCCATCGCTTTAGGAGAACGCTAAATGCCGTTTACGATACAGGAACTCAACAATATCGCCAATGCCGCGCTGGATTTCATCATCAAGGGGCCGGCGCTTGCGCCAGGACGAATATCAAAGGCCGCTGTTCGACGATCTCGTCGCCAGGCAACGCTATTTTCCCGGCGGCAAGGATTATGTCGAGCGCAACATCACGCTGGAAACCACCACGGTCCAGCAATGGTACGAGCACGACGATACCGTCGGTTACGGCAATCCCGCCAACATTCTGCGCGTACGCTATCCGTGGCGCGAGGGACATGCCGGCATTTCCTGGACCCTGACCGAGATGAAAAAGGCCGGCATCGGCATCGCGGAAAATGGCGTTGGCCAGCAATACACCGCCGACGAGCGCGTCGCCATCACCAATCTGATGGAAGAAAAATTCAACGATCTGGAGAAGGGCTACAAGGACGGTCTGGCGAACGTCCTGTGGGCGGACGGCACGGCCAATCCGAAAGCGCCGCTTGGCGTCACCTTCATGGTGACGACGACGCCGGATCGAGGCGTCGCCGGCGGGCTGAACCGCGCGGTCTATCCGCGCTGGCGCAATCACGTGGCCTTGGGCATCCAGGCGACCGCGGCCAACGCCGCCGATATGCCGGTGGCCATCGCCATGGACAATATGCACCGCGCGATCAATCTTTACGGCGGCAGAGTCACCAACATCTATGCCGGCAGGGATTATATCGAGGCGGTGGAGCGCGAGCGCCGCGCCAAGGGCTATCTGACGACAGCGGCTGGTCGCGGGCGCAGGACGTTTCCGTTGGCGAAAGCAAAACCCGCCAGATCCGCATCCAGCACGATTCGGCCATCGATCGGATGGGCTTGAGCAAGCACTGCTTCATGCTCAATTTAAGCTCTGACGGCATCGAGCTTCGCCCGGTCAAGGGCCATGACGGCAAGTCCTACGCACCCTCCCGTCCGCCGGAAAAATACGTCTTCTACCGCGCCATCGGCTGGACAGGCTGTCTTGCCTGCTGGTCGATGAATACCCACGGACGGCTTTCGATCGCTTGAGAGGTCCCATCATGCCCGTTGACCCACGCATCCCCGCCTTCAAACGCTACGACATCCTGCTCGCCATCGACGGCGACCGCAACAATGTGGCGCTAAAGCGCGGCGTTCTCGCGCCGGAAGTCAAGCTGTTGCAGGCTCTGCACGCCCGCTTCGGCGATAGCGATGCCGGCAACCCGGTCGAGCTTGCTCCAGGCGATGACGGTCTGCCGGCGGTCGAGGAGGCCAGGATCGCGCCGACAAAGCCTATGCCTATTTGACCGGCGTCTATGGCGCGCCGCTGGTGGAAAAGCTGTTCGGGCCTAAACTCAATCGCAACCTGCCGTTCGAACTCGATGTTGACGACTACGAGTTGGCCTTTGCGCAGGCGGCCAAGGATGATCGGCGGCGCTCGCCGCGGATCCCGATCCGCTCGCGGGGGCGCACGCCGTGGAGGCTTGATCCGATGTGGACGTTGTCCGGCATGCTGGACGCTCTGCGCGCCGAGTTGCGCCAAAGCCTGCAGCCTTTCGCCCACGGCCCGGACGCGCTGGCGCTTGAGATGCAGGCGCTGCGGGCGGCGCAAAGCGAACTGTGTCTGATGCATGAGTGGCCAGGCTTGCGCGTCTGGGCGGATGTCGAACTCAATCCCGGTCAGCGCGTCTATGATTGGCCGTCTGCTGCAACCGGCAGGCCGGGCGACCATCCGGCGCGGATCGACGCCGCTGAAATCAGACGCGCCGTCCTGTACGATCCGCCGAGCTGGCTGGATATCGCCCGCGCATTGATCCGCTGCTTTACGATTTTCACGATGGCGACAAGGCTGAGCGCTGTCCTTGCCAGGGCGGGCTTGACGCTCGTCCGGCGCGCTGGGACGTGTGGGGCGAGAGCGGCTTTCATATATGGCCGGTTGCCGGGAAGCGCTGCCAGCGGCTGCGCTTTATCGTGCAGAAGCAGCCGCGGCCCCCTGATCAACATGGAGGATGAACCGAGCCTCGACGGGCATTTGATCGTGCTGACGGCGGCTGCGCGCTGCGCTACGACGACAAGCGGCGCTTGCAGCTGTCGCAGCGTGCAGCCGAGTATTTCAGCCGCCTGAAGGGGCGCTGCGGCCAACGCCGAGGGCTGGTCGAATCTGACCGGCGGCCTGCTCGCTTACCGCCGCGGCCCGCAGCCTTTTGCCGCCCGCGCCATGGGCTGGCGGACCGGCGATAGGAGGAAGGCGCATGGCCTATCTTGCCATCGAACGCTTTGGGGCCGGCATTGACCGGCGGCGCTCGTGCGAGATGGGCGCTCCAGGCGCGCTGTTCGAATTGCGCAACGCCCATATCACCGCCGGCGGCGAGATCGAGCGCTGCCGCAAATGGGTGAAAAGCTTCGATCTGCCCGCCATCGTGCTTCGGTCTTGTCTGGGCGCGCGGAGGTTTGTGGAGCTTTGGCAGCGACGGCGCGCCAACCGATCTGCCGCCCGGGGTGTCCTATTTCAGGCTTGCGCACCCCTATGGCGCGCGCATGACCGCCCTGGTCGATGTCGAGCGTTTCAGCGGCAAATTCTACGTTATCGCCGATTTCGACAATGGCGACACGGTGCATTTTTTCGACGGCGCGGTCGTTTCCGCCATTTGGAACGGTCAAGGGCAGTTCGCGCCGTCGCTTGGCAATGTCGTCCTCAGCTTGCCGGCTGCTAAGGGACGCTGGCTGGCTGGCGACTGCCGCGACGAGCGCAGGCGAGGCGTCGATCTCGATTGAGGGCGAGGATCGGGCAGGCTTTCGCAGTCTCGGCCTTCGTCGAAAAAGACGGCGCGCGAGGCGGACTGGCGGCGGACGGTTAACGACGGTGCAGGCGGCGTCGGCCCCGGTTGGCGGACTGGCGGCGACGGCGCGTCTTCAGGTGGCGGGCGACGCCAATGGCGCGCTCACCGATTTGCAGGTCAACGGCCTGCCCCTGATTCGCTCCGCCGTGCGCGGCCATGCCAATCCCCGCGAATGGGCGCAAGCCATTGTCGATGCCATCGATGTCGGCCATAGCGGCTATCGCGCCACGCGCGACGGCGCGCTCGTTACCCTGATCGCGCCGATTGGCGTCGGCGCTGCAATCAACGGCGTTCTGCCCGCCATCCGGCAAATCGGCGGCGCTTTGGTCGGCGCCCGGCGCTTTTACCGGCGGCGTCAGCGGCGAGGGCGGGGCGGCGCAACGCGCCGATATCGCCTTGACCGGCGGTTTCGATGTCAACGCCGCCTGGCGGATCGTCATCGATGGCGTGTCTTCGGTCCTGTCAGCGGGCGCGGCGGCAGCCCGCGCATCGCGTGCACCCACGACGATAAGCTCTACATCGCTTCGGGCGGTCTGCTGTCTTTTTCCAAAATCGCCGACCCAACCGTTTTTCATCCTCACGAGAACGGCGCGGGCTTCGTTGCCATCGCCAACCATTACGGCGGCTTCGAGGACGTCACCGGCCTTGCCGCCTTCGGGCGGTCGCTGGCGGTGTTTACGCAATCGGCCATCCAATTATGGCAGACAGACCCGGATCCGGCCAGACGATCCGCCTGCAAACCCTGGCCAACACCGGCGCGCTGGCGGAACGTTCGGTCGAATCCTACCAGGATGCCGATATTTTCTACCTGTCCCGCCAAGGCATACGCTCGTTCAAGCCGCGCGGCGACACGCCGCTTGGCGATGTCGAGGAGATCGGCGCGCCGTAGACGCGCTGGTAACGGAGTATCTCGCCGGCCTTAGCGCCGGGCAGATCGCCAAGGCGCAATCGATTGTCGAGCCGGTTGCCGGGCGCTATTGGCTGGCGGTCGGATCGCGGGTCTTTGCGCTGAGCTACTACCGCGCCTCGAAAATATCGGCATGGTCGAGGTTACGATCTGCCGTTTTCGGTCGAGCGCTTTGTTGCCGCCGGGCGGCGGTTCTACGCTCTGGGCCAGGATCGCGGCGTCTATCTTTATGGCGGCCCCAGCGGGCGCGAATGGAGCGACGAGCCGGTCGCGGCGCAAACGCCATTCATGACGCTTGGCCGCCCGGCAACGCTGAAAACGCTGACCGGCGTCGATATCGTGGCGCCGGCGGGCGAGTGGGATGTCGCCATCGCCATCGATCCCGATTGCCCGCAGTTCCTAGCGCAAGCGCGCGGTCTGCGCGGCGTCACCGCCTCCAGACCGAACGTCCCGCTGACCGGAGCCAACTCCCACGTCGCGCTGCGCTTGACCTGCTCCGCCCAAGGCGCAGCGCGCCTGGCGTCGATCATCCTGCATTTCGATCTTCAGGAGGCGGAGTGATGCTTGCCGGTTTATTTGGCGGCCTGTTCGGCAAAAAAAATCCCGCCAACGATTACGCCGCTTTTCAGCGCCGCCAGGAAGAGGATCGCCAGGCGCGCATCGCCTCCGGCGCCAAAGACATCGACCGGCGCTTTGCCGGCTACGACGACAATTTTTACCGGGACGCCGCGCAAAAATACCGCAACTGGCTTTATCCGCGAATCGACCGTCAATATCGCGACGCGCAGCAAGACACGCTGTTCGCCTTGAGCCGGGGCGGGCAACTCAATTCCAGCGCCGCCGCCGGCCAGTCGGCCAAGCTGTACAATGCCTTTCAGGATGCGCGCCTGCATGCAGAACAAAAAGCGCAAGGGGCTTCGGCGCAGATGCGCTCGGCCATCGAGGGCGCGCGCGCCGACGCCTTGTCCCTGCTGTCGGCGACCGCCGATCCCGCGGCGGCGGCGGCGGTCGCCAATGCGCGCGCGCAAGCGGCAAGCGCCCCGCCCGCCTATGATACGCTGGGCAATATCTTTGCCGGCGGCGCCGGCCTGCTCATCGCCAACGACCTTGCGCGCGGCGCCTATGGCAAGCCGGGTGGGCTTTTCCATCTTCCTGGATCCGCCGGCAGCCAAATCCGGTTCGAAGCAAAACCTACGGAGGCTAACCGCGATGTTTCCCTTCCTGCCTGTCGGACTTTCCCTGCTTGGCGCCTCGATTGTCGGCAACACGCTTGCCGACCGCAAGGTCAATTCGGCGCGCAATGCCGTTATGTCGGCGGAACTCGAGCGCCAGCAGCGCTACCGCGCCATGGCCGACCAGGCGCTGAGCAAGGGGATGGAGAGGTGGGACGCCGGACATTCGGCAAGCGACATCGCTCAGCAGCAACAGCGGCTGGGAAGCCGACAACCGCGCGGCCATCGCCCCGCCGGATAACGGCCCGGCGACGCCAGGCTTGACCGGCGACGCTCCCGCCACGGTGGCCAAAGTCTATCGCGATATGCTGGGCGAACAGCAAGAGCGCGGCGCGCAGCAAGCACAGCGGCAAGCCGGCGTCGATTCGCTGCAAGCCTGGCTGCAGAACCAGAATATCGCCATGGGCCGCGCCGGGCAGGATGTCGCGCGCGCGGCGAACTTCGCCCAAGGCTCATCAGCCGTCGCGCCCGCCGAGTTCGACGCCGCCAACCATAAGGCCGACCGGCTGAAGCATTGGTCCGATCTTTTAAGCGCGCTTGGCTTCGGGTCGACGATGGCCGGCTTGTGGGGTCTGGGCGCGTCGGCGCACGGGTTGCAGACCTCGCCTGCCGGATCGTATTTCGAAGATCTATTCGATTTTGAACCGCTGGGAAAGATATCCTGATGCGTCCGGTTTTTTTTCGCCCTTCCTGCCGCAACGGACGCAGGATCCGTGGGCAACTGGAATTAACAACCTCGTCTCAGGCTTTTTCAGCGGCCAAGCGACGCTTGCCGAGCGCGAAGAGAGCGAAGCGAAAAAAGAACTGATGGGGCATCACGCCGCCCTGTATCGGGCGCAAGGCGATCTGATGCGGCAAAAAGCGGAGAGAAGAGCAGTTGCAGAAAAAGGCTTTCGAGATGCTGCCGCATCTGGTTCAACGCCATCTCAATCCGGCGGAGCCCTTTAGCGATGTCGAGCAGGGACCGGGCAATCCCGCCAGGCCTGTGCCGCATCACGAGATTTTTTCGGCGTTTCTGCGTGCGTTTCGCGATCCAAAAATTGCGTCGCAGGCATTCATTGGCATGACGGGCGGCAAACTTCCGCCCGAGGCGGCTTATGCGCTGACCCTGGCGCAAGGCGCGCCGCTCAACCTGAACCAGACGCCGACTTTTGAAACCCAACGCCTGCGCCAACAGGAACTGGATAAATCAACATCCAGAAAGCCCAGATGAAAGCCAACGCCGCCAGCGCCCGCCCCGGTCACGGACCGACGCCCAATCAGGAACCCAGGCAAACAGAAAAGCCCTTGCCTGCACGCGCAGAAGGAAATGGAAAGAATAGCCGACAAAATAGCTCGTCTGGATAATCTTCTCGCGGATTTCTCGCCGGAGTTCGCAGGTAAGTTCCAGGCGTGGGAAACATCCAGAATATTCTCGGCAACGCCGGCTTGGGTGATGACAATTACGGACGGCAGGCGGCGTTCTGGCAAGCCGTGGATACGCTGGACCAGGAGATGCGTCACGAGCTTTATGGCGCAGCCTTCACCAAAATAGAAAAGGATTTGTGGAATAAAACGACAATTCATACCTGGATGGACCCCAAGCGCGTGAGGGAAAACCTTGATGCGCGTTTTAAGATTCTCAAGGACGTCTTCGCCCGGCGGCAAGCCTTCTATCAAGCCGGCGGCACGGCGGGAGCCGCATCGCAGCTGATGCCGAGCCAAGGGCCTACCCCTGACAGTCTTAAAGTGCGCCCTTAAAGTGCGCCCTGACCCGAATGGATCCCGCTAATGCCGCTAACGTTTTCAGAGTTTCGCAAACAGTATCCAGAGTATAACAGCATTCCGAAAGAAGAGCTGATTGAGCTGGTCAATAAAAAATACCCCGGCTTTATCATCACTGAAAAACCGTTCGACTGGCGGAATTTTGTCGAGACCGTGTTCCCGCCAGTCCAGTTGGCGAATGTGGCTTACGATGTGCTGACGGATAACCAGGCCGCTCTCGCCAAGCGCACCGAAGAGATAAAACAGCGTAACCAGCGCGACGAGGCTTTTCTGCGCGGGGCGGGCGATTCTCTTGGCGCAAATTTGGGTGTCGGCGCGCCTTTCGCCTTTTTTTGGCATCGGCCCATCGGCAACGCTGGCTCTGTGGACGAAGCCAAGGAAATGGAGGAAGCCGCCAGCCGGAAAGCGCAAAC
Organism: Whitmania pigra; assembly: GCA_021613335.1. Lineage (NCBI taxonomy): Eukaryota > Metazoa > Annelida > Clitellata > Hirudinida > Haemopidae > Whitmania > Whitmania pigra. The sequence goes on from JAJTWR010000098.1 coordinate 13,719, forward strand.
CAGCCACCCCGGCGCCTATAACCTAGGCCAGGTTTTTTAGCGGGATTGTCCCCACGCTTCCTTTCGGCGCACCGTTTGCCGCAGCCCCGCTCGCCGGTCGCGCTCTTGCAGCGGCTTTGGGTGCGGCGCCCATAGCGGCGGTGCAAGGCGCTTTCAGCGCCGATGCGCTAGGCGACGATCCGTTGGCAGCCGCTATAAACGACGCGGATCGCAGCAATCGTCCCGCTGGGTTTCCTGTGTGTTGGCGCCGCCGGTCGTGGCATGGTCAATGCAGTCAAAGACCTCACCGCGCATTTCACCAGGCCCGGCCAGATAACAGCGGCAACACGCAAACTTGTCCAAGGGCTGACCGGCAACGAGGCTCTGACGCCAGGAAAACATTCAGCGCTGATCCGCGCCATCGACCGGCAGGCTGAGCGCAACGCCGTCATCAACCAGGCCGCCGGGCCGGAGCGCGGCGATTCCAGCAAACGACCGGCCTTGCCGTTGGCGCGCCACGTGCGGAAATGCCGGCGCGGTTGCAAAATCCCGATCTGTTTGTCCAGAATGCAGCCGACAATACGCACGCCATCAACCGCGCGTTCGAAAATTCTTTCAACACAACGTCGATCCTAACGTCGCGCGCCAGGCTTTTGAGGACAATCACAAAGCCATTCTCGCCAAGGCGGATGCCGAGCTTGCCGCGGCGCAAGAAGCCGCAAGAATTGCGGCGCAAAATGTGACGCAAGCGGTGGACGCCGCGCAAGGACAAGCGGCGGCCTTCACAGCGAAAAGCCAGCAGGAGGTGATAAACGCGCGGATTATGCCAGAAGGGATTACTCCCGATGTCATGGAGGCTCTGGCAGCGGATGGAGTTGCGCGGCTGACCAAACTTCCACTTCCTGCAGACGTCCAGCCTCGGCGCACTTTACCCCGATATTGGAAGCTCGCGCGCGGTATCATCCGGAAAGTCCACGATGATGTCAGCAGGCAGGCGCGCCGCTTGTACACAGACATCCCGCAAGATGCGCTGTCCCCGGATCGCACGCTATAGGCGAGGCCGCGCGGATGCGTTGCAGCGCTTCGAGCCGAATTCGCCTTTGCTGGCAAAGATCGCCGCCAACGTCCCGGAAGATTTGACCTCTGGCGATCTGCTCTCGAGTCAAGCGGGCGGCAAATAAAATGTGGCGCGAGGCGTCGGCCTCGGGCGACCGGCCTTTGGCGGCGCAAGCGCAAAAAATCCACGCCATGGCAGACGATCTGCTGACCTCGCCCGATACCCCGCGCGAGGTCTCGAGCGCCCTTCGCGCCGCGGATGATTTTTTCGCTGAAAATGTCGCGCCTTTTCGCCGGAACGAACTTGGCGGCGTACGCGCATGGGGCGCTTTGGCGCGCAAAGCGCCACCGAACCTTCCATCACCTTGAAACAATTTATCCGCCCGGACGCGCAGGCAGGGGCGGAGCGCGCGGACGAATTGCTGCACGTCATCAAACTTGGCGAGGGTCGCTAAAAGACGATGTCAGGGACTATGTCGGCAGGCTCATCGCCGAAACGGCGGTGAAAGGCGGCAGGATGGACGCGGCGGCGATTCGCGCGCTGCTCCAAAGTCACGCCGCTTTCTTCCAGCGCTTCCCGGAGATCGGGGACGGCGTTACCAGGCTGGCCAACCGCGCGCAAAGCGCTGACGGCAAGATGGCGCAGGCTTTGGCAAAGGCCGAGGACAGCCGCAAATTCGCCGAAAATTTTGCCAGAGAGGAACGCAATCGGAATATCGCCTCCGCTCAGGAAAAAGCGGCGAAGATGGAGCTTTTTCGCGCAAAATCAGGTCTCTAAAGTCAAAACCGGGGGCGCGCAACGTCTTCGCGCCATGCAAGAGGCGGTAGAGCGCGCAATCGCAGGGCGAAAACAGGTTGAAGCCGCCGCCAGAAACAGCCCGGCGGGTATTTTTGTCGCTCACGACCCGGAAACCGCCGTAAACCGGATTTTTTCCAGCCCCAATCCGGCGGAAAGCATCGGCGAGTTGCTGGCAAGCGCCAGAGAGCTTGGCGACGATGTCGTCCAAGGCGTGAAGCAAGCCGTTAGCGACTGGCTTTCCAATCGCATCCACCTGACGGGGCGCGTGGGGATGGAGGGCGGCATGACCGATTTCAAACTATCGGCGGCCCAGATGGAGAAGCTGATCGGGCGCAATGGCAAGTATCGCCGGGCGCTCGCCGAAATCTACAGCCCGCAGGAGCTTAAGCTTCTCGACTCTATCCGAGAAGAGGTAAGCCGCCCGTCGCTGCTCGCCAACCAAGCGACATCCGGCAGCGCCACCGCCGAGCGCATGAGCGGCGCGGAGCGTACGCTGGGCTTTGCGCAGCAGCATTCCCAGCGGCTGATCCATGTCCTGTCCAGCGCTGCCGGTTTCGGCGGTTACGCCGCGGGCGGCGCTACCCCCGCGATTATCGGCCTGGCCGGCGTTGAGTTGCTCGGCTATTTGCGCCAGCAAGGCCGCAAGCGCATCCAGGATCTGGTCAATCGCGCGATGGTCGATCCCGATCTTGCCCGAACATTGCTGCTGAACGCCAACGATCCGCGCACATATCGCGCCTGCGTCAGGCGTTCGAGTTGTTGGAGGCCAATGCGTCGAAAGTCGGCGTTGGGGCGGCGCGGTCGCTGGGCGACTGAGCCCCAGCCTCAGACTGAGTCTCGACTGAGCCTCAGACTGAGTCCTCAGACTGAGCCTGAGGCTGAGCCTGGGGTTGGGACTGGGTGAGCCTTACGATTTTCGCGCTCGTAGACATTGAGCGCCCTCCGGTAGACATCCATCTTGGCCTGCATGGCGTCCAGCCGCCGGCCCATATTGCGGGCGGCGTCATAAGCCTCTCTCTTGTGGGCGTTTTTTGTCGGCAATCGGCTATGGCCACGGCGCGTTTGGTCAGGCGCTCGCCTTTGGCACCGCGCGCACGGCATAGCCAGGCTGTGGATTGTCGCCGCCGCTTCCTGGGACAAAGGATCGTTCGCGCGTGGGCGGCTGCCGCAGCAGATCGGCTTCGATATCACTGGCTTTGCGCCACTCTTTAGGCGCCATGCTTACCTCACAAAATATTTTAACAAGATAGAAGTCGATGTACATAATATATGTACATAAAAAATCTGTAATAACAGATGCGCAGGATTTATCAAGGGCAAATCCGTCAGGGTTCATGGTTCGCATCGCCGCAGCAATAATCGGCCCATGCCTGCATCAGCTGGCGGCGCTTGTCGAAGAGATCGCTTCGCCGGTACGCTGCTTCCACCTTATCGCCGACGATGTGCGCTAGCGCCGCCTCGGCGGTCTCGCCGCTGAAAATCCGTCGCCTCGGCCACCCAATCGCGGAAGGTCGAGCGGAAACCGTGAACGGTGGCGGTCGTCTCGCCCGTGCGGCGTAACGACACAGCCATCGCCACGGCGCAGAGCGAACGGTTGCGGCGTGGCCTGGAAAAACATAGTCCTCTTTTCCCCAGTCAGCCCCGGCGCGCTCCAAAATGTCCAGGGCTTGACGCGACAGCGGCGTGCGATGCTCGCGCCGCCCCTTCATGCGGCTGGCCGGGATCAGCCACAATGCCTGGCCAAGATCGATTTTCG
>JAJTWR010000100.1:0-16964 GCA_021613335.1 Whitmania pigra
ATGACCGCGAGCTTCCGTTCGGCGTCCGATTGGAACTTTTGCGTCGGATAGAGGCACTTCTGGAACCCGCCAAATAGGTAACGCGCCATATTTGCCTTGTCGGACGGTAATAGGCGGAAATCGAGAGGTGCCTCGCCAGCCGCCGCCGTGTAAGCGCTCTTTCGCAGTTCAGTGAAGCCACGCGTGACGACGACCTCGTATTCAACTGCCGTATCCTGCCAGAAGTGCGTCTGCATCTGCGCATGCACGAAGCGGGCGATTTCTTTCTGGTGAAGGCGCAGGATCTTACGGACGCCGTCCTCCGGATGCGTCGCCAACAGATGGTTAGTCACTTGGGCTGCGAGATCGTAGAGCAGATCGGCGTGCTCGTCGTAGGCGACGTCATCGAAGTCGATCAGGCCGCTGACAATGCAGTCCTCAAGCCGCTGTTCATCGATATTGCCGGCGCCAAGGCCGATCCGGTCGACTTGCCCCGTCCTGAGATGCGATGCCCACAGGGTTTCGTTCGGTACTTCGTAGCGCATGCGCGATAGATCGAGCGTGAAGTGATGGAAGCCCGACTTCACCTCGCCCTTCGGCGTGACGAGTATACGGGGAATGTCGATCGTCTGCTGGACCACGAGGTCGACGGTCTTGGCGACGATCGCCGTGAGATCGGGTTGCTTAGCGATCCCCTCCAGCTCCAACTGGGCAGGCCGATACTGGCTTTGGACCTCGCGCAGAACCGCTGCCTGCACTTCGGGCTTCTGTAGGTGTGCGACGCTGGGCAGGCGCGATGGCTCGGCCTCCATCTTGCAGATCACATCATAGGCGATCCGAACAATCTGCTGCTCTTCGTGCGTGAAGTCGGCCGGTTCCTCCTCGAAACCAGACGCCCCGTTGGCCGGCGCATCGGAGCGCAGGCCGAGCTTGGCGGCGAGCTGAGGCATGGATTCGACGGTGACTGTCTTTTGCTGCAGTTCGCCGTCGGTCAGCACGACCTGCTGGAGGCGGATGGCCGAATCCGGCTTGCGTGCCTCGTCGACGATTTCCTGGAATCGGTCATGCGCCACGATGTTCAACCGGTCGACCGCGGTGACACCCGTCCGCCGACCATAGGGCAGACGCAAGCCGCGCCCGATCGACTGTTCGATGAGCGTCCGCGCATTGGCGGCGCGCAACGGCACGATCGTGTAGAGGTTGGTGACGTCCCAACCTTCTTTCAGCATGTTGACGTGGATGACGATCTCTGTCGGTTCATCCGGATTTTCCACCTTCAGCAGCCGTTCGATCGTCTCCTCTTCCTTCACACTGGAATCGACCTGGATGACCTTGTCCGCATAGCGTCCATCGAAGAATGCGGCGGACTTCATCAAAGTCATGAGTTCCGCTGCGTGTGTCGTGTCGCGCGCGATCACCAGCATGAAGGGCTTCACGATCCGCTCGCCGACCTGGCGCGCATAGGTCTCCAGTTCGACCTTGACGCTCTCATGCAGGCGCATGCCATCTTCCAGTTTGATCTGTTGCAACTGCTCGGCCGACTTGCCGATCGCGACAAAGTTCTCGCGGGTGACGACGGCGGGCTCCTTCACGAAGCCGTCCGCCATGGCGCGGCCGAGAGGATAGTCGAAGATCACGTTCTGGAACGGCGAAGGTCCACGCGTCGTCTCGACGAACGGAGTAGCGGTCAGCTCCAGCCCCATCACCGGCTTCAACTCGTTGATGGCGCGCACGCCCGCCGTCGCGCGGTAGCGGTGGGACTCGTCCATGATCAGGACGAGGTCTTTGGGGCGGCGAGATAGTCGAAATAGCTGTCCCCGATCTCCTCCTTGAAGCTGCGTATGCGTGGGCTGCGGCCACCACGCACCTCGGAGTTGATCTTGGAGATGTTGAAGATGTTGATGGTAACCGGAAACAGATTGCCGCCACTGGCAATCTGCCGTTCGAAATTGTCGCCCGTCGTGATGACGGGCGGAGAAGTTGCAAATTCCGCGATACCCTTAAGGACGTATTTCGGCGTGTTGGGCGTGAAGTCTGCGATCAGCTTGTTGTAGATCGTCAGGTTCGGCGCCAGTACGAAGAAATTGTTCAGGTCGTGCGCCAGATGCAGATAGGCGATGAATGCGCCCATGAGCCGGGTTTTGCCGACGCCGGTCGCCAGCGCGAAACACAGGCTCGGAAAATCGCGCTCGAAATCCGTGACGCTCGAAAACTCGGATCGGATCGCCGCGAGCGCTGCCTCCAGATCGGAGTCCTTTCGCGGCGGCACCAGTTCGGTGACGCGATCGAGAATTTCGAGGGATTGCCGCTGCGGGGCGCGCAAGCTGAGACGACCGGCGATGGCGTTGACGTGACGGTTCATTGGTCATCTCCCCCGAGATCGAACAGGCACGGCTGGGAGGCGGAGCGGGACGGCGTCTTGTCGGTTATTTTCGGCGCGGGTGGCGAAGCTTCTGGCGCTGGCGGCGCTTTGGGCAGGTTCTCGACATTGAGGCTGTAGTCGTCATGGCCCCATTCGCAGCGCTCGCGAATGTGGTTCGGGATCTTCTTCACCGTCAAGTTGGGCCAAGCCGACGTATTGCCGCGGAAGGCTGCGCAGAGCACGAGCAGCGTTCGGCCCTCGCCAACCTCCTCACTCAAGGCGTCGAGCTGTTCCGGCGACAGCGTCTGCGTCGTCACATAGATGAAGTCACGCTCAGTCGACATCCCGTGCTGCCAATACACGCTGTCGCTCGGGGCATAGGTGAAGCCCTCAATCTTGCACAATGCCTCGGCCAGCATCTCGCCGTTGTAGGCTTTGCTAATGACTTCGCGGCCCCATTTGTCCTGTTCGAGGAGCGAAGGTGCCAGTTTGAAATAGCGGAATCCTCCACCGCCCTGCCAACCGGCCGCCTCGGTCACCCCGCCCTTGTCCTCGCCATCGATGACCTTCTTCAGTCTCGGGATGATGTGGGTGTGGCAGTGCTCGCCCAGCTCCACCATGATCCAGCGACGGCCCATCTTATGGGCGACCGCGCCGGTCGTGCCCGAACCAGCAAAGGAGTCGAGAATAAGGTCAGTCGGTTCTGTCGCAATTTCCACAATTCGCGAAATGAGCTTTTCTGGCTTTGGAGTTGGAAACGGATCATCAGGATGCAATGCCTTTGCCTCGCGCTTAGCATCCTGCGTATGCCCAACTTCATCATAAAGCCAGATTGTCTGCGGTACTGTGCCCGGACGACAGAGTTCTTTGAGGAACTTCTTCAAGCGTGGCGTACTATTTTTTCCGTCCTTACCCCAATAAATTCTATTCTCGGCAACGTGCTTAAAGTGCGTCTCAGGCTCGAAGGCCCACACCCGTGATCGACTTGGCCAGATTTTTTCAAGAGTGTTCGGATTGGTAATCGCATAATATAGATTTGGCCTCTCGTCGGCGGATTTAGCACATGTATAATTGTCGCTCATCCAAGGGCCGCGCGGATCACCGTCAAGATTTTTATAGAGCTTATCTTGTTGCTCTGTTCGTGAGAGGGGGCGAGGCCTCCAATGCGCCTTTTCCTTCGCATACACCAAGATGATCATGGTTCTCACTTAACCAAAGTGCATCATTAGAAGGAGCATAACGTTTTTGCCAAATCGCATTTGAGACGAAATTTGTTCGACCGAACACCTCGTCACAGACTACTTTGAGGTAGTGGCTTTCGTTGTCGTCAACAGTGACCCAAAGTGAGCCGTTATCAGAAAGCAACCGCCTCAAGATCTCAATCCGATCGCGAATCAAACCAAGCCAGATCGAATGCTCCAAGCCGTCGTCGTAGTGTTTGAATGCGCTACCTGTATTGTACGGTGGGTCGATGAAGACGCATTTCACCTTGCCTGCGAATTCCTGCTCCAGCGCCTTCAGTGCTAGCAGGTTGTCTCCGAAGATCAACCGGTTGTCGAAAATGTCGTCATCGCTCACGCGATGCTTGGCGTGATAGGACTTCTCTGGGTCTTCCAGCAGAATGCGCGGCTCCAGCCGCGGCCGGTTCTCTTTGCCCACCCAGGTCAGTTCGGTTTTTGTTTCTTGGCATGTGATGTTTCCAATCTGCGGCGCCTTCACCGACAGATAGTCGAACAGGGTCCTGTCCCCATCCGTGGTGTAGGTGGCCGAGCTTGGGCAGCGTCCTGGGGCAGCGCCGAACCGGTCAGGCTGCCGCGACGGGCAGGATGACGGTGGGATCATCGCCGAAAGGAGCGATGGTTTCCAGCGTCATATAGCGGGCGCGTTGCACGGCCCACTCGTCGTTCTGTTCGAGCAGGATCGCGCCGACGAGGCGGACGATAGCGGCCTCGTTGGGGAAGATCCCGACGACCTCGGTGCGCCGCTTGATTTCGCCATTGAGACGCTCCAGCGGGTTTGTCGAGTGCAGCTTGGTGCGGTGCTGCGGCGGAAAGCTCATGTAGGCCAGCACATCGGGCTCCGCCTCGTCCATCAAGGCGGCAAGCTTGGAGACCTTGGGGCGGATCTGGTCGGCGACGCGCCTCCATTGGGCGCTCGCCGCCTCGGCGTCATCTTGGGCGAAGGCCGTGGCGATGAAGGCGGAGACGACGCGCCGGCCGCTGCGCCCCGCATGGGCAAGGGCGTTGCGCATGAAGTGCACCCGGCAGCGCTGCCAGGTGGCGGTCAAAACCTTCGACACAGCGGCCTTGAGGCCCTCGTGGGCATCCGAGACGACAAGCTTCACGCCGCGCAGGCCGCGTCGCGCCAGCTTGCGCAGGAAGGCTGTCCAGAACGTCTCGGCTTCCGATGGACCGATATCCATGCCCAGCACCTCGCGCCGGCCGTCGGTGTTCACCCCGACCGCCACGATGACGGCCACCGAGACGATGCGCCCGGCTTGGCGCACCTTCACGTAAGTCGCATCGACCCACAGATAGGGCCAGTCGCCCTCAATCGGCCGCTCGAGGAAGGCCTTCACCTTGCCGTCGATCTCTTCGCACAGCCGGCTGACCTGGCTCTTCGAGATGCCGCTCATGCCCAGCGCCTTGACGAGATCATCGACCGAGCGCGTCGAGATACCCTGGACGTAGGCTTCCTGGATCACGGCTGTCAGGGCCTTCTCGGCCAGCCGCCGCGGCTCCAGGAAGCCAGGGAAGTAACTTCCCTGGCGCAGCTTGGGGATGCGCAGCTCGACGGTTCCGGCGCGTGTCTCCCAGGCCCGGTCCCGGTAGCCATTGCGCTGCGCCAGCCGGTCGGGGCTCTTCTCGCCGTAGCCGGCGCCCGTCAGGCTGCCGACCTCCATCTCCATCAGGCGCTTGGCCGCAAAGCCGATCATCTCGCGTAGGATATCCGCGTCGGGGGTCTTCTCCACCAGCGTGCGAAGGCTCATCATCTCGTTGGTCATCGGTGATCCTCTGGTTAGGTGCGCGTCTCGCAACCCGACCCTACCCGGAGATCGCTAGTGACAACTGATCACCTACACCACGGATGGGGACACGACCCCGCCCGGCTGCATGAAACGGCCGACGTTCCGCGCTTTCGCACAAGCAGCGTCGCCCCATCTCTGCGCATCAGTGCAGCGGCTGCGATCCGAATTTCCATATTTTTCCTTGCGTGAAGTCTGATTTTCAATAAAGTGAGACGGTCTGTATCATATTTTTAGATTCGCACAATGGGACTGCGTGCTGACGCTGCTAAAAACCACCAACAGATCGTTGAGACTGCTTACCGCCTATTCAAGAGCGATGGGTTCCACGCCACTGGCATCGACAAGATCATTGCCGAGGCCGAGGTCGCCAAAATGACCATGTATCGGCATTTTTCCCTAGCAAGGAAGGGCTTATCGTTGAGGTTCTGAACTGGCGGGCGGAATGCTTCAAACCAACAGCTGACCAGCTCGTTGACGCTTCAATGACCCCTGGCAAGAAGATCGGAGCGATTTTGACTGGCACGAACGCTGGTTCGACAGTCAGGAGTTTCGCGGCTGTACGTTCCAACATGCCCTTGGCGAGTTTGGAGACCCTACCCATCCTGTGTTCAAGGCGGTCGCAAGACAAAAGCTTGATTTGCAAAAGCGGCTGCGAGATATTCTTGGACAATCACTGCCAGAGGATCGTGTCGCGCAAATAGCTACGACACTGTTCATGCTGATTGAGGGCGCAACAGTGCTTGCCCATATGGGGCAAGGCAAGATGGGCAATTTCCACTGCTCGCGCGGTAGCGACCGATGTTCTAGCTTCAATGGGAGCGCTTCGATGAGCGCAGTCGTCATCGGTCTGGCGCTGTTCGCCGCAATCCTGCACGCTACATGGAACGCCTTCTTGCGCAACGGCGGGGATCGGCTCTGGACCGTGACCGTGATGAGCTTCGCCGGCACAGTTTTTGCGCTTCCGTTTCTGTTCATCTACCCTCTGCCGGCCTCGGAAGCGTGGCTTTACATCGTTCTTTGGGCAGTTCTTCAGGTCGGATACAGCGTGTTTCTCGTTGCCGCCTATCGTTATGGCGAGCTAGGACAGGTCTATCCGATCATCCGTGGAACAGTGCCGCTGTTGGTGACGCTCGGCGGGTTGGTCATCACCGGCGAAAAGTTCAACCTCAACCAGATTGCCGGTGTCGTGCTTGTTGCGGTAGGCATCATGAGCCTGACGCTAGGGAAAGGGCGAGCCTCTACCTCGTCCATCCTTTTTGCACTGGCGACCGGCGCAATCATCGCCGCCTATGCGACCGTCGATTCCATAGGAGTGCGTCAAACCGGGCAAAGCGGAGCCTACACGGCGTGGGTGCTTGTTCTCTACGGGACATTTCTGCCGGCCACATTCTTCATTCTGCGCCGTCGGCTCATAGTCGATTTTCGCGCGTCTGAGACATGACAAGCGCTCGGCGGTGGGCTGGTCGCGATGATCGCTTATGGAGTCGTGGTCGCGGCCTTCGCCCTCGGGCCGGCCGGACCGATCACGGCGCTCAGAGAAACAAGCGTTGTGTTCGCTGTTCTGATCGGCTGGCTGTTTCTTAGCGAAACCCTGACCGCCCAGCGCATACTCGCCTGGCTCATAGTTGCGGGCGGCGCGATCTTGCTCGGACATTGAAAGCCATCGCAGTAGTCCGAGTATTGAATCGGTTTTGTGTCTGATTTCTACCGCGTTTCATTATCGAGATGGACGCCTCCGGAAACTGGCGTTGGTGACGATTTTATGATTCAATTGTCTGTATCGGTAGATGGATGGAGGCCTTGATGAAGGGTCAGGTTGGTTTCTGGGATTTCGAACACAGCCTTGAAGCTCTGTCGGCGGAAGGTGATCCGCTGGAGAAACTGGAGCGAACGGTCTGCTTCGAGCAGTTTCGCCCGGCTCTGAGCAAGGCGGTTCGACGTTCCGACCCCTCGAAAGGGGGACGCCCCGGGTTCGATGTGGTGCTGAAGTTCAAGATGCTGGTCTTGCAGGGGCTCTATGGCCTGTCACTCCAGCAGACGGCCTACCAGGTGCAAGATCGCCTGACCTGGCTTCGGTTCTGCGGTTTGCGTCCCGGCGAAGCGGTTCCCGACGCCAACACGCTGTGGGATTTTCGCGAGGCGCTGATCACGGCCAGGGCGCTGGACCGGCTGTTTCAAACCCTCGATCAGATGATTTCCGATGCAGGCTATCTTGCCATGGGCGGCCAGATCATTGACGCGACGCTGGTGGCAGCCCCACGCCAGCGCAACAAAGACAGCGAGAAAGAGGCGATCAAAGCCGGTCAAATTCCCGAAGCATGGAAGGACAAGCCGGCCAAATTACGGCAGAAGGATCGAGAGGCTCGCTGGACGATGAAACTCTCCAAAGCCAGGCCCAAAGAGGATGGGACGCCGCAGATCGATATCGCGACCCCGGTCTTTGGCTACAAAAGCCACATTTCCATTGACCGCCGACATGGTATCATCCGCCGCTGCCTCGTCACGGATGCCGCCGCAGCGGATGGAGCGCGGCTGCGAGAGGGGCTGATTGCCCGGAACACAGCCTCGGATGTATGGGCCGATACGGCATACCGCTCAAAGAGCAACGAGGAATTTCTGCTTGATCATGGCAAGGTCAGCCGCATCCATCGCAAGAAACCAAAGGGCAGACCGATGAGCAAGGCCACAGCGAGGGCCAATGCGGTGAAGTCAAAAATCCGCGCCCGCGTTGAGCGCGTCTTCGCCGAACAGAAAGATCGCATGAGTCTCTTCATCCGAACCATCGGAAAAGCAAGAGCAGAGGCGACCATCACTCTGGCCAACATGGCTTACAACATGAAACGCTGGTGCTGGTTGGAAAAAATGAACCCCGTCTGACCTGGGGAACAAGGAAAACGAGGTAAAGTCGCCTCGCAAACCCCGGAACATCGTCCTCTTCACCCGGCTTATGCCAAAAAACAGCCCTTCCTCAACCAGAGATCCTTAAAAATCAGGTTTCCGGAGGTGTCCAGATTCTTGCGACGGCTCATAATGTCGGTTGGAGCGGAAAGTTTGAAGTTTCCCTTCGGGCCGCGCTCTCGCTGCGCCGGAACCACGACGATAGTCGCGTTTCTGCCATTCGGCTTCGATCGCTAATGCGGATAGCGGCGACGGCGCGCGAAGCCCCACACAGCCGACTCCGGAGATGTCTGTCCTTAATCGCCACTATGACGACCGACGCGCAACGGCCTTACACCTTGTCCATTGGCTGGAATAGCAGATTGCGCGGACAGCAGATCATCCGGTATCTACGCCCAATAGGGCAGACCAGATGGGTGCGGCACTTCCAGTCGCTGCGTTCGATGGCGTGGACGATCCGAGAGCCGAAACCGCGACGTTCTCTGTCATGGCGAGGATAGGCCAGTCGTTTCAGGCAGCCGGGTCAAACATTCCTATTACCCCCGTCCATCGGTCTTATCGGATGACAGGCAGCCAGATCGCACATCCTGCTTCCATTGATGTAAAGGGCCGCGCCCACGGCGTCCTCGAATGGATTGGGTCTGACCGAAGAGCGGCTTCGCCTCGATCATCCTCCCGCAACGACCAACACCAGCTTTTTTCCGCCGCGCGTGAGCGCGCTTTGCACCGCGAGACAAAAAAGCCGTCGCCGGCCGCCTTCCACTGCGTTTCAGCCCTCCGGGTGCGGGTTGATCGTCTCCGGTCTCACGACCGCCATCGAGGTCGCGATAGACGCGGTCCGAACAACGGAGACACGACAATGGCGACTATCGGCACCTTCAAGAAGTCCGGCGGACAAGAGTTCACCGGCGAAATCGTCACTCTCAGCGTCCAGGCCAAGGGCGTGCGCATCATCCCGACCCGCGCGCCACCGGCGAAAACGCCCCCAGCCACCGCGTGCTGAATGCGCCCGATCTGGTGCCGGTCTCCGTGATCGGGCGTCTGGCGGTGAGCCGCGAGCAAGCGGGCAAGGGTTTCGGCGCGGACCTGCTATCGGATGCGCTGCGCCGGATCGCGCAAGCGTCGCAGAGCATCGGCATCGCGGCGGCTCTTGTTCATGGCAAGAACGATGCGGTCAAGCGTTTCTATCTGCGTTGCGCAGAGTTCATCGAATATCCCGAAGACAGCCGGACGCTGTTCCTGCCTATTGAAACGGTGATCGCCGGACTCGGATAGGGCTGCGGAGCGCCAAGGGCTATCTGGTGGGCTGGTCGACGCCAGCCGCCAGCCTCGCCCAAGCTGCCACCCCGACGAAGCCGCCGCCCACGATGCAGAAGATTTGCCGCCAGATTTCGGATGGCACGGCGTCCTTGGTGATGCCGTGGACCAGAGCATAGCCAGCGACGGCGGCGGGCGCGGCGAAGATCAGGCGGATGATGGATGTGCGGATCGTATCGAACAGCACTGCCAGGAGGCCGAAGGCGACGCCAGCGCCGAACAGGCCCGCTCCGGTCTGATAGGCAAATTGCGCGGCGGTCAGGCTGAGCATGAAGGGCAGTGCATAGATGGCGAGCGTATAGGCGAGGACGCAGAGAAGCCCGACCAGCGCAACGCTCATGAACATTAGCGCGATCATGATCCTTTCCTTTACTTGCGGCACCGCTTTCCACGCCGTCACGCTTCTGACGGCTCCAAGTTCGGCATGGTGCCGATGCGATCCCGGCCCGCCGTTCATTCCGCCGCGACGGCGAACGGCTCGTCCTGCATGGTGTCGGCCTCCGGTATGGCCGTAAATTTAATATATTTTAACTGCTCTTGAGAACCCATGAGAATCATCAACAAGCTGTATTTGTTTGATTTTCTCTCTTAGATCGTGTCAATAATTCGCATCCCATCGCATTAAAAATGTGGGCATGACGGGAGTGAAAGCGTGGGACAGCATGTTTTGAATCGCTTAAAAAATGTCTTCCTGCAAAACGCCCCGCCTGGCGCCTATTACGATGGCGGCGGCTTAATGATCAGGATCGCGTCACGAGTCCAGGTCGGGCAAGCGGACGATGGCTTTTGCGGATAATGGTTCAGGGACGGCGTGTCGAGTTTGGATTAGGTGGTTATCCAAAAGTTGGTTTGTCGTCGGCAAGGGCAGCGGCGCAAGCGTTGCGTGAAAAAATCTCTCTCGGCGAAAATCCAATGGCGGAACGTGAACAAGCCCGTTCCATACCGACTTTTGCAAAGGCGGCGCGAGACTTATTCGAAGAGCGACGTGGCGGGTGGAAAAACGGCAAACATGCAGATCAGTGGATCAACACGCTCAAAGTACATGCATTTCCAAAAATAGGAACGCTCAGCGTTGCGCAAATCGGCGCTGGCGATATTCGCGCGGTCTTGCTGCCAGTCTGGACGAAAACGCCTGAAACCGTCCGCCGGGTAAAACAGCGGATCAACGCGACGCTGGATTTTTCCATCTGAGAAATCAAACAGGATTTTGTCCGACATGACATTAACGAAGGTCTGCCGAACGCTCGATTGGCCGAACCCGGTAACGGCGCACGGCTGCCGGTCGAGCTTTCGGGATTGGGCTGCTGAGACAACGGACACGCCGCACGAGTTTCCTCCAAGGATTTTTCGCGGACAAGGAGTCATGGCGCCCAGGATGAACCATGGTTCGCGGTTACGGAGGCGGTATCCGGCTTTTTCTTGCGCGCCTCATACTCGGCTTTCGCCGGGCAGTAGCGCAACGCCGTCATGCACCAGTGGGCTGAGAGCGCGCCAAACGCTAGGTATTCGCCAATTGGCATATCTTCGATTAGCGTCATTACCCCTTTCAAAACGCATGTGACTTACTCCCTGCCAGAGCCAAAGCCTTCGCCCAGCCCTCGCCAGCGCCAAAGCCATAGCAAGCGCCACAGCCCAAGCCCCAACCTTGGTATGAGCCTCTTTGTTCCTTCGGATCGTTTTGCGCGAGGGGCAGAAAATCAGCGCGCTTTCGATGGTCTGGCGCGCATCGTCGCTCGCCTCGATGAACTCGCACACGTCATGGCGCTCGAGGTGCAGTTGCGGCAAAGCCGCCGGGATCCGGCTGTCGCTAGCATCGACGCCGTACAGGGCAACGGCTGAAAGGCTGATTCCCTTGCGGGTTTTCCAGAATCAGAGACGCCGGGAGTTCTCCAGCGTCACGCGATCCGATGTGACGGCGGCCACAATACCGGCGTACACGCCGGCGGCTGTGCAGCGCACGATGCAATATTTTCCAACGGCGGAATGATGAAGAGCGTCGCTCATAACTGTACCTCAGGTTAAAAGTGAAAAAATTGATTGCCGGTTTCAGCCGACAAACAAGCGCCTGCCGCGTCTCAAATCTAATCGTCGAGCGCGTCGATGGCATCCTTGATGCCGGTGTCGTGGATTGTGACGTCGATATTATCGTACAGGCTGAATGCCAGACACGGGCCGCAATGGGAGGCCACCTTGCCGACATTCTCCTTGAGCATTGTCAGGACGCTCAGCCAATCGCCAAGGCGCTCGCGTACAGCGCGCATCTCATCAAGGCTCATGCCATGTCGCCCGGCGATGATCCGCCGCGCATCGACGCCAGTCATGACGCCGAGAGGCAGGCGGGAACAGCGGTTGCTTCGGTCATGATTTTCTCCCTCATACCCGGACTTGCGACGAGGGGGGCTGACGGGTTATGCTGGCCCCATGAGCCTCGTCGCCTTCGATACCTTGAAATTCGCCAACCAGCTTCAGGCGGGGAACTTCACCCCGGAGCAAGCGCAAGCCATGACGGCTGCCATGGTCGAAGCCATGGCCGGGGCGGAACTGGCCACCAAAAGCGATCTTGTTGCCGTGCGGGGCGATATCTCTGCCGCCAAGGCCGAACTCAAGGCCGAAGCCGCCGCCAATAAAGCCGAACTCAAGGCCGAGATTCAGGCCAGCGAACACCGGCTTGAGAAGAAGATTGACTCTGTGATCGCCGATGCGGAAGCGACCAAGGCCGATATCGCCGCCAACAAGACCGAACTTAAGAACGATATTGCCGCTCTCGATCAGCGAGTGACAGCCGGATTCCGGGATGTCGAACAGCGAATGACGATCAAGCTTGGCGGCATGTTGATCGTCATGACCAGCGTTCTGCTGGCCGCCATCCGCTATCTGGGGCACTGATCCCCCGCTACTCCCTTTAGGCAGCCGTGTCTGATTGACCTTCGCGTTAACTGCGGGGATGATCCGCCGTGCATCGATGCCGGTCATCGCCCCGAGGCGGAGGCGATCATCAAGCCTATAATCCCTTCTGCCATAACCGGACACCTCCTGTCTAAGCGCAATGAGCTATTGAGGATCTGCGGCTGGCCCCCCGCGGACCTCCTGGGCGAGAAACCCCTTTTCCGGAATGGGGGCCAGCCGCATCGTCCATCGTCATCCTGAACAGTTGATCGGGGCTGTTCGCGCGGCCCCCGCAGGACAAGAGCAGGAGCCATGATGCAACAGACTTTCATCGGTGTCGACGTGGCCAAAGACTGGCTCGACATCCACCATCCGGAACAGAAACCGCGACGGATCGGGAACAGTCCGAAAGGGACGAAAGCCTTTGCTCGCTTATGTACGAAATAAGGCGCCTGGATCATCTTCGAGGCCAGCGGCGGGTATGACCGGACCCTTCGGGAAGCGTTGGCAGAAGCGGAGGTGCGCTTCAGCCGTGTCAATCCCCGTCAGGCCCGGGACTTCGCTCGCGCCATGGGCGTTATCGGTAAGAGCGACCGGGTCGATGCGCCTCCCGCTGGCGTTCGTGGGGGCTTCCCCGGAACGAGTCCAGCAGGCATGAAACATGATGATGCCGGTACGCTCCTTGACCTTCGCTTCCCAATCCTCGCCAGTGATGGTTTCGGGCTGCTTTGGCATGCCGCAGAACGGCTGTAGCTCGAGCCATTCGCCCAGCAGGGCCGCACTGCATCTGGGCAGCCACCCATCATGACGCGCCCGAGCGTCTGCGCACCCGACATCGGCTTGATGGTTTTCTGGGTGAAAGGCTTCACCTGGCGACATCGCAAACCGGTCCGCTGTGCACAGGCACAGAGGCAGGCTTGGACGCGTTAGGGCAGCCATGCGATGCGGTCCAGCGCGGCGAGCGCCATAGCGGACGCCATTCCCGAGGACGCCATCTCGTGCCGGCGCCATTTTAGCGCCAACGGCGCCAGATGGCGTTATAATTCGATTGCACCCGGTATCGGCCGGATTACCATCCACCCCCGGGAAACCGGCTTCGATTTGACCTGAAACCGTAGGCAGGCTATGAACAAGATGACCGCAACGCACGACATTATCGCTTTTTTGCAAGAAAATCTGGCGTTGCGGGCAAAATCGTTGATCGTTACCATTTATGGCGATGCCATTTTGCCTCATGGCGGAGCCGCTTGGCTTGGCAGCCTCATCCGGCTGGTACAGCCGCTCGGTTTATCGGAACGGGTGGTGCGCACCGCGATATTTCGTTTGACCAAGGATGGCTGGTTCGCCTCTCAGCAACACGGTCGGCGCAGCTATTATAGTTTGACCGAAGCCGGTCGCAGGCGGTTCGAGGCGGCGCATCGCCGCATTTACGCCGTACGCCAGAGCGATTGGGACGGCGTCTGGAAGCTGGTTATCGCCGGGCCAAACCTCACCCAGAAAGAGCGCGACGCTTTGCGCCACGAATTGGGTTGGCTTGGGTTCGGCCAGCTTGCCCCCAACCTTCTGGCCCATCCAACCCCGGATGTCGATGCCATGCAGCAAGCGATCCTCGGCTTGGGGGTCGGCGCGAAGGTGATGGTGATGAAGGCCAAGAGCGATAGCGCTTTCTTATCCGACTCCGTGCCGGGATTGGTCGGAGTCTGCTGGGATTTGCCCCGGCTCGATCGCGAGTATCGCGGCTTTCTTGCCGCCTTCCGTCCGGCCTGGCGCGCCATCGAACAAGCCGAGCAGATGGACCCGGAAGTTTGTTTTTTGATTCGCACCTTGCTGATTCACGATTATCGGCGGGTGTTGTTGCGCGATCCGCAATTGCCCGATGCGCTGTTGCCGCTCGATTGGTCGGGCATTGCCTCGCGGCTGCTGTGCCGCAATCTCTATCTTCACACTTTCGAGCCGGCCCAGCGTCATATCATGTCGCTTCTGGAAACCGCCGAAGGTCCGGTGACGCGGCCGGCGGCATCCTTTTATGCCCGTTTCGGCGGCCTTGGAGAGGGGCAGGAAATGGCGGCGTAATCTTCGGGCGGCAGAGCTTGGCGTACCAGCATGTAACCGCCATCCCGGTTGACCAGCAATCTAGCCTGGGCTGGATCGCGTTCGATCTTTTGGCGCAGCCGGTAAATATGGGTTTCCAAAGTATGGGTGGTGACGCGGGGATTATAACCCCAAATCTCGGTTAGCAAGGTCTGGCGATCCACCGCCTTGCCGCTCTGGGCCAAGCGCTCTAAAATGGCGGCTTCCTTTTCCGTCAGGCGGATATTGCCGCCCGCAGGGTCGATCAATAATTTGGCCGCTGGCTGAAAGTGAAAATGCCCCACATCAACCAGGCGCGGCAGAGTGAGCAGCCGGTCTAGCGCCGCCAGCAATTCACCGATGCGCACCGGCAAGATCAGGGAAGCTTGCGCCCCTTCGATCGACGGTTGCCCCGAGCCCTGCAAGGCCAGCAACATTGGCAGAGCGCTGAGATCGAGCGTTGGATCGGGATGGGCAATCACGCAAGCGCCAATATCTTTGGTTATCAGATGCGCTGGCGGCACAGCTTCTTGGGCTTGCACCCGGTAGCGTCCCTCGCTGGTTAGCTGCTCTCTCAAGCTCGCACGCAATGCCGGGTCGGCGGCGACCAGCAATATGACCGGGGCCGGCAAGAGACGGTCATCCTTCATCATGGCATCTCACACCGTCGCCGGTCAGAGAGAGTGCGCCAGGCAGGTTTTGTTGAGAGCAGGCATATTTTGCCCATCCAAGCGACGAAATGAAAGCGCCCGGGCAGGCTTTCCGGTCAAATGACGCGGGCAATCCTTGGCATCGCTTTTGCTAGGGTGATCGTGTTACGGTCGCTGGCGACTTGATGAAAAGGCGCTGCCATGTCCATCACCGAAGGTATCGTTAGCAAACCGGTCTACTCCCCTGTTGGGCGTGGCGTTCATGGCGAGCGTGAGCCCGATCCTTATGAAACCAGTCGGGACGTGGCGCAAGAGCTATCTTTTGCCGATTTTCTCGACATCATCAATCCGCTGCAGCATATCCCGATTCTGAATACGCTCTATCGTAAAATCACCGGCGATACCATTGCGCCGGTAGCGCGGATGATTGGCGGCGGAATCTACGGCGGCCCGATCGGTTTGATGGCTTCGGCCTTCAACAACGCCGTGGAATCTCAGACGGGTAATGATGTCGGCGAGCATTTGCTTGCCACTCTTACCGGTGAAGAGTTGATCGCGCCGTCGGCAACCTCCCGTCAACTCGCCGCCGCCGTTGCAACCACGCCCGCACCTCCAGGCGATACTGCAACCGGCCAGCCGGTCGCGAATGCCGTAGCGGCGCAAGCGCAAGCGCAAGCGCAAACGCCCGCGCCGCTGCCCCCTGCCGAGGAAAGATTGTTGCAGCCGGCCGCGACGGGCAGCCAGCTTGCCTTGCAACAAGCGCTGATCGCCGCGCAACACACCATCTACGGCGCGCCGAAATCACCTCCGGTTCCAGCCTCGGTCTTAGAAAAAACGGACAGCCTTCGCCGCGCGGCGAACGCCGCCAAGCCAACGACGCCAGCTCTCATGCCTGTTGCATCGCCAACGCCTGTTTTACGCACTCAGGCCATTCCGGCCGCGCCTCCAGGCCAGGTAACCGAAGCCATGATGAAAGCGTTGGACAAATACGATGCGATGATCAAGACGCGCAAAGCCAGCGGAACGATCGATACGACATCCTGAGACCGGGCGCTCGGCTTTTCCGGCCGCATTGTTCCTTGCCGTTGGTTCCCTGGGTTAAGCGCGCCGCGCAAGCCGATATCGACGTTACTGCCGGCCCCACGATAACGGGATGTCTGGCGGCTGTTTGCTCCGCTAGTTGGCGGTTATTGTAATGGCGCCGTTTCCAGTGGCAAGGCGATGTTGCTTTCCATGTTCGCTGTCAGCCAGTTGGCGCTTTTGGGCGGCCAAAAGCCGCGCTTGACCGCTTCGGCGCGAATGTCGCCGCGAGCGGCGAGGCTGGCATAGGGCCAGATGTGTATGATGCGTTGCGGCCCGTCGATGGTGTAACCGGCGAGAACGATCGGCGAGATCTCCAGACGCAGCGGCAGAGCTTCAGCCCAGCTTGCCAGCGTCGGGGCCAGCTCGCCGATTTTTAAGGTATTAGGAGCGGATCTCATGGATTGGGCCAAAGCGGCCCGGCTGAACTGGCGGCAGGCCGGCAAAGGGTTTGAGCGTGTCCAGCGACAAGGCGGCAAGAGATGAGCCGGCGCCAAAAGGATTAGCCGACAACTGGCAACGTTGGCGTTCGGCGGCGGCTTGGCGGCCATCGTCGAAACCGCGCAGCACATAAACCCGGTTCAACCCGCCAAGCTCGCTGCTCCAAGCGCCAAAAAAATGCCCCTTGGCTTCGGGATCGATACAAAAATCACGAAGGACATCGCTGATTTCCGGCGCAGCGCCGAAGCTAACG
>JAJTWR010000102.1:0-16846 GCA_021613335.1 Whitmania pigra
GGTTTTAGTTTAATAGAGAGAAGAAGTATATTTCACGCTTTTAAATCAAAAATCGGTTGGAAGACTTCTTGCAAAAAAGTTAAATAAAAAATATGAAGAGTTAAGAATCATAATAGCCCATATGGGCGGAGGTATTTCTGTAGGAGCACAAAAAATGGACGTGTTATTGATGTTACAAATGCTTTAGACGGAGAAGGTTCTTTTTCACCGGAAAAGAAGCGGTACACTTCCTGCAGGAGATTTAGTCAGACTTTGTTTTAGCGGTAAATACACAGAAACCGAAATGATGAAAATATTATAGGTAGTGGTGGTATAGTTTCATATTGCGGAACAAACAGTATGCTTGATGTATCAAATAGAGCAGAAGATGGAGATACTAAATGCAAGCTACTGGTAGATGCTATGGTTATCCAAACAGCAAAAGATATTGGAGCAATGGCTACAGTTTTTGCATGGCAAGGTAGATGCTATAGCTATTACAGGCGGAATAGCGAGAGATGAAAAAAATGCTTGAAAAATAAACAAACAGAGTCTCTTTTATAGCGGAAGTTCATATATTTCCTGGTGAAGAGGAGATGTTTGCTTTAACAGAGGGTTGTATAAGAGCTATGGAAGAGCCTTCAAGTATAAGAGGCTATCAATAAATATATTTAGGTTTTTTTATGAATGATATAAATATAAACAAGGACACACAAACAAAAATAAAAAATGTTGTTTTTGATTGGGAAATGTTTTGATAGGATATTACCCCAAAGAGTTTATAAGTGAAAATGTTTTAGAATCTGATAGAGAGCATTTTTATAATACTGTCTTCGGCTCTGAAATTGGAATAATATAGATTTAGGCAGTGTAACATTTGAGAATGCATCAGAATATTTTACTAATCTTAACCCCCAAATACGGGAAAGTTAATAAAATATTATTTTTGATACATCTTGTTTGTGTTGTTTAGATGTTTAAAAGAAAACGTAGAGGCAATGCTTAAAGTAAAAAAAGCCGGGATATAATGTTTAGGATCTGTCAAATATGAATGATAAAACTTTTTGAGGCATTAAAAGATAAATACAGTTTTTTTTAATGAGTTTCACGTGGTGTGGTTTCTGCTTATTACAAAGTGATAAAACCTGATTACACACAATATATACTTTTTTTCTCGAAAAATATTCTCTTACGCCTAGTGAATGTCTTTTTAGACGACTCTATTAAAAATGTGTATGCGGCAAGAGAGCTTAAAATGAACTCTATTTGTTTAGAAAGCAGAGGAAATATTCTTTCACTGCTGGAACAGTTTAACATTAATATTAATATTATGAGTGATACAAGTAAAAAATTCAAAAATAATATACGAAATATTATGTATGAAATAAACAGAAAAATAGGTATTGTTTTATGTTTTGATTATAAGCGTTTTTTGTAATTATTATTTTAATTTCTTCAATCGCAGCAACAGTATTTTTAAGGTGAGCCTGCAATAAATAAGCCTAATACTTTAATTTATACTTTTTTAATATTATTTTTTCCGACAATCAGTGTTATAGTTGGATTATGTATTATTTTAAATTTTCTATAGAAGCCCATCAAAAAAAGAGGGGGACAGTTAAGGCTATTATAGTTTGTTATAATGGCTCTTATGGCAATTGCTCCAAGTATCATTATAACCTATATTTCAAACAGTAATAATAAATCAAATCTTGAAATATGGATTAATGAAAGTACAGATAAATCACTTATTACTTTAATAGAAATTCCAGAGAAAAAATAGAAGTTAAACAAACAGAGATGAGTAATATTTAAGGCAAATCGGAGTCAGAAACTATATAAATAATGTCGCCTTATATAAGAGAGAGAACAGATGCAGGAAAAGTTTTAAGCAATTTGTTGTTATAACAAATAACGGAACAAATAACGTATTTTTTTAATAAAGGATTAAGCCCTGTCTTGAAATAAATAATATTTTTAACAATCCAATACAAACACCGTTTTTGTAAAAAGCGAGTTTGAAAATAGATTTTATATAAATGCCTAATACCCGTAAAATTAAGACGTAATGGAACAAATGAAGTTAAAAATAATTATGCTATATGGTCTGGCTTAATGCCGTATAATTTTATAGAGCAGAGAAATAATGCCTTAAAATCTTTAAGACTTTATCGTTCTATATATATGTTTTACAACAGAGTTTTCTGCTATTCTTCTTGTGCTTTATATATTAATACTTGGTAATAGCAGCATTATTTTGCTATTGTGTTTGGTATAAAATTTTCAAATTTTATAACAAGCCCTATATTAAGTGTAATAAAAGCATCGGACTCTATAATTATGCGGATTTTAATATTAACTTAAAATCAAAAGGTGCTCCTGATATACGTACTTTAATTCACCGTTTTAAGAGTATGGCTAGTTCTCTCAGCATCATAGAGATATGGAAAACAAAGAGCACGTCTTGAACGTGGAGAGAGGCAGCAATTAAAGTGGCACACGAGATAAAAAATCCTCTTACTCCTATAATAATGAATGCGGAATATATAAATAAAAAAGTTAAAGCAGGAATAAATAAAAATAATAAAGAGAAAATATATTCAGCATCAGAGACCATAATAAGAAGTGCAAAAACTATTAATTCTTTGGTTAAATCTTTTTCAGAGTTTTCTTTTGATATTAAACTTTCAAGTAAAGCTCAATCTCTTAATGAAGTTGTAGAGGAGTCGGTTAAGAGATTTCTAAATTGGCAATAATATTGATATTTCTCTTAAGCTTACTAAACATGATTATTTTATAAAAATGGATAGAGAGAAAATTTTTCTTTGTTTTAGCAATCTTATAAAAAATGCTATAGAGGCAATAGTGCCTAGCGATAGAGGGTATATATATGATCAACCTATCACGACATTATAGATATAAAGAGTGTTTTATTATAAGTATAGCAGATACAGGTATGGGAATATCAGAAGAAAACTTGAACAGAATATTTGAACCATACTATACATCAAAAGATAAGGGAACAGGACTTGGTCTTCCTATGTTGAGAGAACAATAAGCGAGCATTTTGGAGAGTTACTGTAGAATCTATGAAGGTCATGGCACAACATTTTTTTTATAATTTTTCCAATTCTTTAAATATTTTTATTTTGTGTTTTCCACTATGTTTCAGAAAATCGGATATTTTAGTGTGTTCTGTTAGACATATATATTCAGTTTTTTGCTTCTTCTGAAAGTTTTTTTATCATATGTATCTGACACAAATATTACTGTGAAATCTCTGTCTTTTTTAGTTTTTATTAAGTTTTTTACAAATTCGATAGAGTTTAGCCATGAGATTTGCAAATAAATATTAATACATTTGGCATTTGATGAATATATATGACTGGTAAATCGTATCCATTTTCAGCCACAAGAACTTCTATTAAAGAAGCCTTAAGGCAACCTCAGACGGTTAAAATGGCTTGTATCGTCGTCAATAATAATTACTTTCTTATCCGACATAATTGTTTGTGTGTTCGCTTTTAAGAGAATGCCGAGGGAGGGACTTGAACCCTCACTGAGTTACCTCAGGCAGATTTTGAGTCTGCTGCGTCTGCCATTTCGCCACCTCGGCTAATACTTTTTAATTTGTGTTGGCAGTATATAGCTAGTTTAATAAAAAATCAACCTTTGATAAGTTCTTATAATTACAATTTCAGGGTTTGCCAAAAATCTCAAAGGCATTAATACCACACCTATACCTGATGTAACATACATTTTTGCATTTTTGTAATTCATAATACCATAGGTTAAACTTAATGGTATATCTTTATTTTTATTCACTCGTTCTATAATCTTAAGAGTGGTAAATCTTATCTGACCTGCGTGAGTATGTCCTGCCAAAAATAAATCTACATTTTTTATTTTATCTTCTTTAAGAAGTCGTTTGCGCAGATTTTGGATTGTGAGCAATAACTATTAAAAATCGTCAGTATTTGCATTTTTAAGAGCATTTTCTACATTTATTTTATCGGTGTGTTCATCTGCTAAACCTGCTATTACAATATAACTCTCTTTATTTGTTACAAATACATTTTTATTATCTATTGTTTTTTTATAGTTATAGAGTTTAATTGCATTTGATATATCTTCTCGGGATTCTTTGTTTGTCATGATTACCCATAACAGAATAGACGCCCAGTGGAGCTTTAAATAATGAAAAAGAGTTTATTATTCTTTGAGTATTTTTCAGATTGTAAAATCTAAACAGTCCGGGGGAAGGATATATATAATCTCCGCCAAGAAGTATTATATCAGGTTTTTCTTCACTTGTGAGTGTAGCTACTTTTTTTCATATGTTCTTCTGATATATAAAGTCCAATGTGGTGTTCGGATAGAAATGCTAATTTTTTTTTCCATTAAAAGATTCAGGAATATTTTTTGATTCTATAGTATGTGGCGTAATTTTTTACATTGTAGGCATTTGTAAACATATTGAGCAGAAATAGTGTAAAGAGTTATAGCAAATGCCACAGCATAAAATAAATGTTATTTTTTTTACTTTTTATAAGTGTTTTTTTTTATTTTTTTAGTATCATTAAAATATTATCCTAATTTAAATTATATATTTATATTCTCTTTTTTATGTTGTTTTTTATTATAGTAATAAATACCGCAATTGATGAAGATATAATTACCGATAAACTGGGGGTAGAGTAGATAACAAATATTTTGTTTTTATATTTTGTGTTGAAGAAAAAATCAGCAATATTAAATACGATATTAAAATAGAAATTAAGATATAGAATAATATTTTGTGAAAGTAAGCGAACGTTTTGAGACAGGTTGTTTTCTCTTACAAATCCATATGATAATCTTTTTGCTATCTGTAGATTATTAAGTGCTGCTGTTATTAGTGAAAATGATAATAATAAAAATATAAGATAATGATTTAAAATAATAGTTTTATAATTGTTAAATCTTTTTTCGGTATTAGTTTTTGTATATTCTATATTCATAGTTTTCTGTAAATTTGCTTTTATTAAAAGTCGAATTTATTTTTTTTTTGTGTTTACTTTTCTCATCAAAGACTTATAATTATGTTTTCACTGGATGCACTTCTTCCGCCTTCTTTGGACCATATAAAGTTTGAAACAGAACGTCATCGGAAAATATATTATCGTTGTATTTATCTAATGAGAATATTCCTTTTAACAAAAAATACTTTATTGTCTAACCAGCCTCGTTCGTTTCTTCTTCTTAAAAATGACACATATTCATTTGTGTTAAGATTCATATTGCTTGAGCGAAACTTCCTATAACAATTTCATTTTTGCCTTTTTCAAACATTTTTTTCCGTATATCATATTTTCTGAAATTTCTCTGTATTTATAATTTTCATTTTTCTCTCATTTCCCTCTTCGGTATTTATGTTGTCTTCTAATTCTATACCATAAACCGTTAGTGCATAGCTTGATATTCTTGTTATTACTCCTGTCGGCAGTGAGTATTCTTTTATAATTTTTCGGACTATATTCATTATATATATTTTTTATTTTAATTAATGTGTCATCATCTATTTTTGAAGCATTAAATAAAAATATATTTTCCTTTTTCTTTTTTTTGCTTTATTAAAAATACTTTCTTCTTCTTTATTAGAGTGTTCGCCGGTAAATTTCTGTTGAAATTTTTGTGAATAATAATACTTTTGTGTAAATATTTTTTGTTATAAAAAAAAAGCAATATTAAAAGAATGATATTTATTATATTTAATATTAAGCAGTTTTTTATATTGTTTTTTGTATTGTATATTATAAGATTCATAAATTATTT
The DNA here is from genome assembly GCA_021613335.1 of Whitmania pigra. Classification (NCBI taxonomy): domain Eukaryota; kingdom Metazoa; phylum Annelida; class Clitellata; order Hirudinida; family Haemopidae; genus Whitmania; species Whitmania pigra. The sequence continues at coordinate 5,794 of JAJTWR010000102.1, forward strand.
TGCCTTAATACTTTTTTTTTAAGCATATAAATAAATTAAAATATTCGCTAAAGTTATACATAATATATTTATCAGTAAAAAACAATGCGTAGCTTACAGAAAAACGATAATTAATACTATCTGTATTCAGTAGCTTTATAAAATTTTGTAATGCGAGTCTAGAAAGCAGTATTGCAAGTAAATAGCCAAAAAAGTATATAAGAGGCTTGGTAAATATAGAGATAAAATGCTCTGTTTTTTAAAATTGCCAAACATATTTAGAAGACAAAAATAAATATGAAGCAAAAAGAATAATGCATAATGCTATATTAATATAAAAGTTTATTGTACCCATTTTTTCTTTGTATTTTTTTATATACGGATAAATATCTTCTCTTTTATATACTTTTGTATCATCTCCTCCAAATATATTTGCAATTTGATTTTTTATATTTTCATTTGTGATTATTTGTAAGTAGTTTATATTTATTTCACTTGCACTGTTTTTTTATTTATAATTTTTTCAATGTCTTCTATGTCCATAAAAATTACATTATCGTTTATATATTGATTTTCACTTTCTATAATTGGCCGTAATTAAAATACTCACTTGCTTTGTAAAAATGTCCACTCCTATAAGACGTATTATTATTTTATCTTCTAAATAAAGACCGAGTTTTTTTCCAGAGTCATACTTATTGCAACAGCGTTCTTTTTTGCAGCGTCATCTAAAAATAAGCCTTGAACTGTATTTTTTTTAAGAGTTTCACTGTAATAATCTTTATCTTTTTCTATACCGTATAATATGACAGATACTTCACCTGTTTTGATTGGAATACTTGCTTTGTATTTTAATCTTCTTGAAATATTTATAAAGCTTTCATCAAAAGTGTTTGTAAATGTTTGTGTATTTTTTTTTGTAGTTTTCAATAAAATACTTTGATGGTGTGTAGCTTATTTTCTCAAAATAATTTGTATTTCATAATTCACTTCTCTCTGCTATGTAAGTGATGAAGATTATTTTCTTTATAAGAAATACTATTTTTAATTATATTTTCATTTGCTATAAACAGTAACACTACAATAAAAGATATAACAGTAAACATTATTTTTACTTTGCTACTATATATAAACTTATTCATAATGTTTAATTTTTTCTCCATAAAATTTTATATAATCATTATACATTTTAAAAATACTTTATCAATAAGCAATGTTTTAGCCGTGATTATACTATATATAAGTGGTTAAAATTCTTTATCAATAATCTAAAATCAAATATAATATTTTTTAGTAGTGATTTAGCGATTAATACCATTTTAAAATTGTTTGATATTATTTAATCGCTTGTAGTAATATATAAAAGCAGTAATTCATTTTATATTAAAAGGATAACTTATGGATAATAATTCTCTTTTAAAAAATCTGGGCGGTAATATAAGACTTCATCGCAAACGAAAGGCTTATACAATAGATGAGTTGGCAGAAAAGTCTGAGCTTTCAGGTAAATATCTTCAAGGTGTAGAAGTTGGCATCAGAAATATATCTATAAAAAATTTGAATAAAATAGCTGTTGCTCTCGGTATTTCACCGGACACACTTCTTAATATCAATACAAAAATTGTTGTTGACAAAGAAGAAAAAATATTCAGTATTTCTGAGAAACTCAAAAAATTTGAAACAATTAAACTTGATCTTATAGGTACTATGTTGGACGATATAGATACTTTTATTACAGAAGAATACAGGAAAAACACTGTAGAGAAAAAATAATATTGTTTTTAAGTATAAGTTTTATTAAATATTACTTGGATCATATTAATTAGAAATGGTCTATTTATTTTTTATTAAAATATAAGAGTGTAGTCGTTCATCATTTCCAAGCATAACATTCCAGTTTATAGGGTCTGTATACCATACTCGGTCTGCTACAAAATTATAGTAGTAAGGACCGTTATGAACTTGAAGTGTAATAAACCACATATAATTATTATTTGTTTTGTTCATTGTATATCTTGATGTGTAAATCCAAGTTCTGATGATGTAAACATAACTTCTTTTGCTTGAGAATTACTATAGAAAAATGTTACTGTGCCGTCATTATTATATATTGGGTTTGAATTAAAAAATTCCATATCTTTATCAACCACAAAATAACTTACAGCCTGATTTACATTATCATAAGTTATATTCTCTTGAAGCGGGTCATTCATCCATACATTATTTACTCTATATCTGTATGCATATTTACCTGCTTTTAAGGGTGTTTGAAATAAATAATAAAAAACTCCGTAAGAGCCTTTTGATAGTGGTATACTTTCTTGCCAGTTGTTAAAATCGCCTGATACTTCTACGGTATTATAATTTTCAGCAAATGTAAATAATATGCCTTCTTTTACAATACGTGCCGCACTTACCTCTTGATATTATAGTATTTTAGATTAAGCTCTTTTTTTAAGCGTGCTGCTCTTTCTTCTAAAGTTTCAGCGTCTTTATCTTTACAAGAGACGATTACATTAACTAATATAAATAATAAAATTATAGTTTGGGATATTTTTTTTATTTTCACGTTTTTAGCCTGAAATATTTAATTTGTTTCCGCCATTTTCTTGAGTTTTTGTTTTTGAAGTAACTGATGGTTTGTTTAAGTTTGCTCGGCAGTTTCCAGGCTTTTTTTAATCTTTTTTAAATAATTACTACCTCAATTAGCGGTGCTTTATTTTTATTAACATTTGCTTCTGTTAGTTTTTGATTCATATATGTGTATATAGAAGCTAGACGTTCCGCAATTTCTCCTGCGTCATAATTTAGGGAGTTTAAAAAGTCGTATATAACATCTGTGCTTTTACAATATTATTATGAGCTTCCTCTGTACCGTGTTTTTTTTCAATTGCCTTTATAGCTACATCTAAAAATTTTATGGCTCCTTCATACATCATAACAACTAGTTTATTTTGCGGAGCTGTGCTTACTTCTACTTTTTTGTATTTTTCATACGCATCTAAACTTGCCAATTTGTAACCTCCAAATATATATTAAATTATACTTTATTCACTATCTATTTCAATATAGTCAACATCGTTTAGGCTTGCTTTTTTACCGTTTTTGCCTTCAAGCGTATTGCCTTTCACATTAAACTCACCCATTTCTATCATTACTCCACTTTTCATAGTAACTTTAAGTCCTACATTTGGAAGTCCTGAAAGTTTTGAAACCATTGAATAAAATGATCTTTTCAAAATAAATATATCCTTGCCTTAAAAAATTAGCTTACAATTAGATTATCGGAAACTAGAAAAAAATCATAACTATTTTTCATTGATAAATATTTTTTAAAAAAAGTCAAATTTATACTTGACTATTTTGAAACAAAATGTATAATGAAAAAATTAAATGCTTCAAAGGTGAGTTGTATTTGTTATAGAAAATAAAATTTAAGAGGAGTAAGATTATGGCTAATTATTATTGTGAATATTGCGGAGCTAAATTTGCAAGTGTTAGTTTTTTTAAAGCATTAGTTTGTCCAAAGAATCTACTTGGAGCTAACAAAAGTTAAAAGCACACCAACACAAAGCGTTATAATAAAATAAATTAATAAATAGGAGAGTTTTATGGAAGAAAGCAGTATAATACCATTAATTAAAACTGTTTCAAGTTTACCTTTGGTAAAGATTAACAGAGAAGAGTTTTTGGCTCAAGACTTTGGGCTGGAATATTCATCAATATTGACAGAAATATTGAAAAAGGACCATACAAAGCAGGGGTGTCTCAGGAATGTATAGAAAGAAAAATTAAAGCATGCATAAATTTTGAAACAGGAAAAGCAACCGCATTATCTTTTGCTGCTGGACTACCAGGAGGTTTTGCAATGATAGGGACAATACCAGCTGATGTAACTCAATTTATGGGGCATGCATTAAGGATTACTCAAAAGGTTACTTATTTATCAGGTATGCCAAGTTTTTCAAATATAAGATATGACAGATGAAGAGGCAAATATGGTCCTTGTTTATCTTGGAGTTATGTTTGGTTCAAGTGTTGCTGTTTCTGCTTTAAACGAAATTTGCAAAATAATTGGTGCTAATACATTAAAGCAACTTCCAAAAATAGCTTTAACCAAAGTTCTTGGATACCAAGTAGCAAAACAAATATTAAAGTTTGTTGGTATTAAATTAACAAAAGATACAGCAATAAAGGGAATTTCAAAAATTGTTCCTGTACTTGGAGGTTTCGTTTCAGGTACGGTTACTTTTTCGAGCTTAAAATTTATGTCTGGTAGACTGCATAAAGAATTATCAAAAATTCATTTCAACAGTAATTAATTATAGGCTACATAAACTATGCTTCAAAATAACAAAGTAAAACAACCGAAACAAAACACTTCAGAAAGATATAACGAATCTTTTTTGAGTGAGGCAGAGAGTAGAAGAAAAGCTCTCAATTATAGAAGAATTCATGTTGGTAAAATTAATAATAGTAGGCTTGAACATATGGTAAAACTTTTGTTCCAAGCCCACCAAAATTATTACTTTGGGTATTTTGAAGCAAGCTGTACATTGGTAGGCAGTATGCTTGAACAATCTTTAATGATATTACTTGAAGAAAAAATGCTTGAAGATGGTTTTATTACAGTTGTTAAAAAAGAACGTTATGGAAATATTATTCATAAAAAAATAGAGAACATGGAAGAAATAAGTCAGTATACAATAAATGATTTAATCACTACGGTAAACTACTATGAAATCCTTCCAAATGAGCAGTATAATTTAGCTAGAACACTTCAAACAATAAGAAACTGTGTTGTTCACGATATGTTACCTGAATTGTTTCTTGTACAAAATAATTATGAATCATATTTGAAAGTATCAGGAAACTTTAATATTAAAATGGACAGAGAAGAAGTTGATAAAACATACAACAGGGAAAAGTTCAATAGAAATGTGGGCATATTTTCTTATCACGAGAACCAGAAGTTTAATAGAGTTTCTTTTTGAAAGCAGAGTTAAAAAATTACCACCCGAATTTTAATTGTACAAAAAATATAATATAGAAAATAAAATTTAATAGGAGTAAGATTATGAGTGAATTAGTTAATTATGATTATGAAAAGGATTTTAGGGAAAAATTTGATAAGGAAAGAAAAAAACAAGTTAAACCTGTAGTTCTTATTTGTGGGATTACAGGAACAGGAAAAACAAGTATAGTTCAAGTAATATTTGGAAAAAAAGTTGTAGATGATAATAAATAGGACATGGAGAACCTGTTACTCAGGGTTACGAGATATATGAAAATGAAGTTATAGTAATTCATGATACTAAAGGACTTGAATCAAATATAAAAGATGCTGAGTTTATAAAAATGACAAAAGACTATATCAGAAAACTTCAGGATGATACAGATGTAAAAAAAACATATTAATCAATTTTGGTATACTATTGAGGGTAGAGGAAGAGTTACAGATTCTGACATAAGAATTATTAAAGAAGTTTTTGGTTTGGAACACACTGTAGTTATTATTTCTAAATCAGATAATATGAACCTATTCAAATGGAATCTATGAAAAAAAAGTTAATTAGCGAAGGTATAAATGAAACTATGATTGTACCAGTATCATTTGATAAATATGAAGCAGGTGAAACTGATCATGGATTTATAAACTTGATAATCTTATACGTGAACTAATGCCTACGGCATATAGGATGTTTATGATATGGCACAAAAAATCGATATAGAAAGAAAAATTAAAGCAATTAAAGAAAATGGTGCTAAAGCTACAGGAATAATAGTAAGCGCAACTGCTGCGGCAGCAGCAACTGGAGCAAGTCCAATACCATTTTCACAATCATTCCTACTTGTTCCACTTCAAGTAGGAATGATAGCAAGTTTAGCAGCATTATATAGAATGGATATAAAAGGTGTAAAAACTGCCGCATTGCCTTTTGTTGCTAGAAGTGTTGGTATGTTTGCAGCCAGCGAATTACTAAAATTTTTCCCTGGTGTAGGAAGTGTAATAAATTCTGGAGTTGCTGGAGTATTGACAACTGCGATGGGTTACTTTACACAAAGTCAATTTGAGAAATATGCATTGGCAAAAGCTAGGGGAGAAGATATATCAGATACATTGTTTGATTTAAATATGTTTAAAGAATTTTTTAAACTACAAAAATAATAATTAAGTCATAAAAATGTGTTTAAAAAGAGTGCTTGTGAATGAATTAAATAACTATAACTAATATAATGTTTAAAGAAATAAAAAAAAGCAAGTAAAACCTGTTATACTTATGTGTGGTTATACAGGAGTAGGAAAAACAAGTATAGCTCAAGCAATATTTGGAAATGAAGTAGTGTCTAATGACAAGTGGGACATGGCGAACCTACCACTCAAGCTATCAAGTATATGAAAATGAATATATCATAATTCACGACTCTAAAGGTCTGGAGCCAAGTATTAAAGATATGGATTTTATTAAACTTACAAAAGATTATATTATCAGTTTCAAGAAAATTTAGAGGCAAAAAGACATATTAATGTATTTTGGTATATTATTGAGGGTAGAGGTAGGGTTACAGATTCTGATATAAAGATTATCAAAGAAGCTTTTGGTTGTAAGTATACAATAACCGTTATTTCAAAAGCAGAGTTCATAAAACCTAGACAAATGGAAGCCATGAAAAATAAATTGGTTAGTTCAGGTATAAGTGAAACAAGAATTGGGGCTATATCATTTGATAAGTTGAACGAAGGTCAATTAGATCATGGCTTTGATAGGCTAGTAAAACTCACATATTATTTAATGCCAGAAGAGTTTAAAAATACTTATGATATGACTTGGATTAGTTAAATAAGTATAAAATTTAAAACAGGGAGAAATTAACCACACTTCTCCCTTGTTTTATATTCAATTCGCTATATTATAACCTCAAAGTAATTCTAACGGAGTTTTTGTGGCACTTACATTTACAGAGTTAATTCAAACATTAAACGATTTTTGGTATAAAAAAGGTTGTATTATTCAGCAGGGTTATGATATGGAGGTTGGAGGGGGTACTTTTAATCCTGCAACTGTTCTACGTTCGCTTGGACCCGAGCCTTTTTCTGTAGCCTATGTCGAGCCTTCAAGACGGCCAACTGACGGACGATATGGGGAAAATCCTAATAGACTTCAGCATTATTATCAGTATCAGGTATTGATGAAACCATCGCCTGAGAATATACAGGATTTATATATAGAAAGTTTGGAAGCGATAGGCATTAATTTTAAAGATCACGACATAAGATTTGTACACGATGATTGGGAATCGCCTACACTCGGTGCGTGGGGGCTTGGCTGGGAGGTTTGGCTTGACGGAATGGAGATAACACAGTTTACTTATTTTCAATCGTTTGGCGGGATAAGCTTGAAACCGATAAGCGGAGAGATAACTTACGGACTTGAGCGTATTTGTATGTATATTCAAAATGTGGATAATTTTAAGGATATTGAATGGGGACACGGTGTAAAATATGGAGATGTACATTTGCAAGGTGAGCAAGAGTTTTCTAAATATAACTTTGAAATAGCGGATACTGATATGTTTCAAGCATTTTAATGAATATGAGAAAGAGTGTAAAAGATGTATTGACGAAGACTTAATACTGCCTGCTTATGATATGGTAATTAAAAGCTCACATGTATTTAATATGCTTGACGCAAGAAATGCAATAAGTGTAACAGAGCGCGCTGGATACATTACTCGTGTTCGCGATTTAATGAAAATGGTGGCAACTGCTTATATTGAATCAAGAGAGAAACTGGCTTTCCTTTACTTAAGAAATAAAAAATAAGCTTAATTAAAAAATAAAATTAACTCGCTTTAAAATTGATTAAGGTGTTATATTTTTGAACAGCTATAAGCATATTATTTTCTATAGATTCTATTTTGGCAGTAATCATCATTTTTTTTGGCAAGTTCTATGTTTGATTTTACCTGAACAAATAAATACTCTCCGCTTGTGCCTTCATATATATTTTGGCTTATCTCTTTTTCTACTATGATGTCTACGGTTTTTCCTATAGAGTTTTTTGTAGTGTTCTGCTTTCAATTCTTTGTTGAGTGTGTTAATATTTTAGAGCGTTTAATTTTAGTTCTGTAGCCAACTTGACCGTCCATAGAGTATGATGGAGTATTTTCTCTGTTTGAGTATCTAAACACATGCATTTTTAAGAAGTTTGATTTTTTTGCTGTTTCTACTGTGTCGTTAAAATCTTTATCACTCTCTTCGGGAAATCCTACCATAATGTCTGTTGTTATAGATATATTCGGGTTTGCCTTGTATAGTGCCTCTGTAATATTCAGAAAATCTTTTTGTGAGTATCTTCTATTCATAAGTTTAAGTATTTTATCACTTCCTGATTGTAACGGTATATGAGCATGAGGAGTTAGTATTTTTGAGTTTTCTTTTTTAAAAAGGTTTATTAATCCTTTATCAAAGTGTATAGGCTCTACCGAAGAAATACGAACTCTCATATTTAATTTTTCACACTTATCCATAACGCTTTGAAGCATATATAAATGATGTGTCTTCATATTGATAAGAGCCTAAATTAAGACCTGTTAAAACTAATTTCTTTATATCCGTTTTTATATGCCATATCTACCGCAGAGTGTATTTTCTCTATTGGCTCACTTTTTGATTTCCTCTTACTCTGGCAACTATACAGTATGAGCAAAATACTATACATCCGTCTTGAATTTTTAAGAATGCTCTGCTTTGTTCTTGAGGAATAAATATTGGTGTTTCCTGTGTTTTTAAAACATTTTCTTTTGTGTTTTTATTTTACTTAATATAATTTCAGATGCTATGTCTTTTTCTTCATTTGTTATAAGTGTTATATTGTTTTTTAATGTATATTCATTTTTGTTTTTTGTTGCATAACAGCCAATTAAAAATATATGTTTGTTTTCTATATCTTCTATATTTTCAATATATGCTATAAGCTTTTTATCGCTGTCTTTTGTTACTGTGCATGTGTTTATTACCACATAATTTGCAAGAGCAAGTTCTGTTATAGTAAGTCCAAGATTTTTAAGTTCATAAGAAAGTTTTTTCGCTTTCATATCTGTTTAGTTTGCATCCGAAAGTTTGAATATGTATTTTCATAAAGTTTATTATTAATTTTTATTTTTTATTGTTATTAGTTAATATCATAACATATTTTAGAAAAAACTGTTAATTTAAAGTTTAATGTTTTCTTTAGCGTTTTTACAAATTATTATATATGTTTTAGCTTTTTGTATTAATTTTTAAGTTAAAGTGTAATAAATATTGAAAAAATATTTTATTTACATGTAAAAAGACTTGCCAAAAAAATTTAATTATGTTAATATAATTATGTTATTTGTATAATTCATAGTTTCTTAAAATTTAAGTTTTAAGATACTCTTTTTTGGAGGATAATATGGATATAAACTACCATATAGAATTAGTAGACACAGATAAGGAGAACAATATGTCGGATATCAATAATCCATTTATACAAAACCAAACTGTTATAAAAGTAGTTGGTGTCGGAAATGGCGGATGTAATGCTGTAAATAGGATGATTGAAGACGGGCTTGAAGGAGTATCATTTATAGCTATGAATACAGATTCTCAAGCACTTTCTCGTTCAAAGGCTGAGACTAAACTTGTTTTGGGAGAGCGTATAACCAATGGTCTTGGTGCAGGAACCGACCCTGAAAGAGGAGCTGAAGCAGCCAAGGAAAGATTTTCAAAAATAGAAGAAATGCTTAAAGGTGCAGACCTTGTATTTATAGCAAGTGGTTTTGGAGGTGGTACTGGAACAGGTGCAAGTCCTGTTGTTGCCGATGTCGCTAAAAGACTTGGAGCTCTTACAATAGGTGTTGTTACAAAGCCTTTTGAAATGGAAGGTAAACTGAAAATGACAAGAGCAGTGTCAGGTATTGAAAAAATGATGAATTATGTAGATTCTTTAATAGTAATACCAAATGAAAACCTTTAAAAATGATCGATAGAAATGTTACTTTTGAACAGGCTCTTTCTATAATAGATGATATTTTAAGACAAGGTGTTCAAGGAATATCTGATATAATAACTCAAACAGGTTTCGGTATAAATGTCGATTTTGCCGATGTGAAAACTATGATTTCTATTTCAAATGGACGAGCGTATTTAGTATAGGTGTAGGTAAAGGTGATTTAAGGCTTAAGAGAGCAGCAGAAAATGCATTTAATAATCCTCTTCTTGATGTTTCAAGTATAAGAAATGCTAAAGGAATATTGGCCAATATTTTGTGTCCAGGGATTTTGGTTTAAATGAATACAAAGAAGTAAGCCAGATAATAAGTTCAATATGCCTCTAGTGAAGCGAATATAAAAATAGGTATATGTAAAAAAGAAAGTCTGAAAGATGAAATAAGAATGACAAACTAGCTACAGGTTTTGATACGGAAAAAAAAAATAATTGAAGACAGCGCTACTTCTGACACATCACTTGCAAAAGATAATAGTGCTTTATCTGATGATATTGATGAAGCAAATAAACAGGAAGAATATATAAACGAAGCAGATGTAAACGAAGAAGAGAGAGTGTATTACGTAACTTTGTAAAACCTTTAGTAAATACCGTGGTAGAAAGAAATACAGAAAACATAAAACCTGAAGAAACAAAGAGAGAAGCAGAGAAAAGAGAAGTGAGAGATGAAACTTTAAGAGAATATAAAACAGAGTATACAAAAGAAGATATAATAAACAAATTGAAAGTGAAATTAAAAAGAAGATGTTAAAACAGAGCCATCACACATAATAGAAACAAACAGAGAAGAAGTAGGAGAGCGTAACATAGAACATAGTACCGAAAAAAACAGATATCCTTTTGAGATAATTTCTGAAAAAGATATGGAAACTCATACTTAAGAGGAGCTAAAGTTATTTCGGAGAGACAGCAGAAGAAGAGATTGACTATGATGTCCCTGCTTTTTTAAGACGCACTATACAAACCAAGAAAACTTTGTAAGCAGGTTTTTAATTTATGTTTTTTTTTAAAAAGAGATTATTATTTATCTGATAGTAT